>JALMQS010000061.1:2160201-2284352 GCA_024734495.1 Forficula auricularia | reverse complement strand
ATTTCGAGATTTCTAGGGTCCAATATTCCTTTAAAAAATGCAGAAAAATCAGAAAAAAAGATGGAGGAAAAAGTTCAAACTTTCTCAAAATTCGGTACGCTTGCCAGCTATAGTCTATTAAATATAAAAAAAAAACTTTTAGAGTTTATTTTTTATTTTAATTATCTCGATTAAAAATTAATTTTAATTTTTTAAGAACAACCCCCTTAGTTTTGAATTCATCTAAAATCTAATCACTTCTTAATCTAAATACTAAAAAACTACAAAGAGAAACAAAGAGGTTGTCCTTCTGCTTGATGCAAATAAAAATACACACATATATATCGAAATTATATCTGTATATATATTATTTATTTGTTTGACACTATAGTTTCGAAGACTTGGTCTTCATCATTCTAGGTAAGTAAAAAGATCGAAAATTGTCAATATCCATACGGTATTGACTCCATAAAAAACAATATTTATAATTAAAAAAGACTGATAATGAAGACCAAGCTCCGAAACTATAGTCTCAAACAAATAAATTATACATAATTTCGGTATATATGTGTGTATGTTTATTTAGACAAGCAGAGGAAAACCTCTTTTGTTTTTTTGAGAATCAACGACTTCAAGGTAATTTCGGCAAAACAAAAACTTTTCAATTAAACTAAAAACTACATGTGAAATTTCGTAATGTACTGATATTTTGACAAAAATAATTAATATCTCGTAAAATATCATTTTTTCAATGTTTATTCATTATGGCTTTCTTTTAGACCAGATCGCCCCGGTTTCGCTAAATTTTTTTTATCAAAATAAATTCAGCCGTCTTTGAGATTGTTCAAAAAACGAAATATTTTATTACAATACTTGAGTATATTTTGGAAATTTTAGAATTTTAATTTTTAAACCTACCCATTTTATTCGATTTCAACCAAATCTAATCAGCTCCTAATGCACCAAAGCTATATGTGAAATTTCATTTTGATATTCACACTAGTTTTCGAGCTAAATGGTACACAAAATTTTGTAGAGTACTAACGTACTAACAGACATATTGGTAAAATTATTAATATCTCGTAAAATATATATAATTTTTTCGATGTTCACTCATTATAGCTTTTTTAACCAACTTCAAAAATGGAGGAGGTTTTCTATTCGACTGAATTTTTTTTTTTTTTTTTTTTTTTTTTTGGTGCCTATGTTACCTCATATCTCCGCCAATTGTGAACCGATTTTGAAAAAAATTGCATTGGGTTCAGTCTACTTTCCGATTGGTCCTGTTTTTTTTCATAATAGGACCTTTTTGCTAGGTTTGTATAGGCCTAACTTCTTTGTTTATGAACCGATTTCGATGATTCTTTTTTTATTGGAAAGGGGGTATCTTAGGATGGTATCATATTAATTTGGTCAAGTTCTGATGATATAATCATTATTAATAACATCACTAAAAAGAGGAAAATAAAAATACTTTAAGAAAAAAATAAACCGACTTCAAAAAAATTAAATGCAACAAATAAAATACACTAAAAGGTATAAAATAACTATTATCTTATTTAGTTACAACTTGTTAATATTCATATTGTCAATGTGACAAGCTTATCCATTCATAAGTTAAAAAAAATAAATGTAGACAGATCATGCAATATGGTCCACTAAGCTAGTAGGGATTTTGTTTTCGTTTTTTTTTCTATTTATTTTTAATTCCAATACTCGACGCGTGACAGGTGGGTTTTATTAGGAGGGCGAACAGAATTCATAACTCATCTTTTTGTAAAATGGAAATATTGAAAATATTAAATTTTATCCATAGATCTAATTCTGCAAATTTAATATTTGAAATGAAATGAAAGTCGTAACGAAAAGAATTCGATCAATATCTTTGTAACGTTGGAAATAAATATATACCCAACATCGAGATAATAATACATTATTTAATTAATAACAACAAGCAGTCTGTAACCCATTTACATTTACGTTCGCCCATAACCAAAGAAGTCGCTGCTGTTTATGAGATATTTCGTTAAACTGTTAAAATGCATTCATTTTTTCATGCAACATAATACTTGACTTAATCAGTTAAGTATTGTAATCCTGCATGAAAAAGTGTTTTTTGCTTTGTTTTATCGAAATATTTCAAAAATGGCTGAAACTATTTTGATTGACCAAACCATGGCGTTTTGGTCTACAAAAAAACCCTAATGACTGAACATCGAACAAATAATATTTTTCGAGATATTAATTGCTTTGTGAAAATGTCAATTAGTATGAATATACGTTAGCAAATAAAAGTTAGTTAGTAAGTTACCATATTATGTACGTCAGCTCAAAAACTAGTGACAATATCAAAAACGAAATTTCATATGTAGATTTTTTGTATTGAGATTAAAAGGTGATTAGATTTTAGTTTAAATCGAACTTAAAATTAAGGGGGTCTTAAAAATTAAAATTATAAAATTTTCAAACTAAAAAATTCAAGAAAATTAAATTTACACTATAAAACGGTCCTATAATATGAAAAGTCATTATTTTTTGGGGGAACCAAAATCTAGGAAGGGGATACAAAAAATATAATTACCCATAAAAGTCCTATACCTTTTGACCGATTTGTACGAAATTTCGCATATGCCCCTTATACGAACTTACCGAAATGACTATCCGAATGAAACGGATAGTGGCCCAAAGGGAAGTAGGGTCAAATTATTATTTTTACAACGAAATTTTTCTGGAGAGAGACGGACTGGTAGTTTTAATTATCAATGGAAGGCATCCCAGAGGTAGTGAGGAAAGAAAAATTAACACATATCAAATAAGGTGTACTTTATCGGAATCCTTCCTCCTTCCTTTCAAGCAGACGTTTCGGAGGATTTTTCCTCCTTCTTCAGGGTTTCAAACTACCTCTGGGCTGCCTTCCATTACATTCAATTCAAATTATTATTATTATTATATTATTAAATATTAATTTCAAAAGAAGGATTAGTTGTATGGTAAAGTGATGTGATGGCCACATCAGCTTATTGATCAATAATATCACTCCTGGGTGTGTTATAAAGTCTCTTCTAGGGTAATAGAAAGTTTCAATCTCATTTGAGAAATATCAAAATTTTTCCTTTTTTAATCAATAATTTCAATTCAGCGTGTATTTATTGCATTATAAGTATTTCAATCTCTAATTTACAAATACTATCTTATAGAATATCACTATAGAGTGCTTGTAAAGTCTCTTTAGGGTGTTTAGAAAGTTTAACGGACTTTGGAGAAATACTCATTAATATTTTTCTTTGTGATTATTTATAAAATAGGATAAAGTTGTTTGTTTACTCATTTAATTGTTGTCTTTCTCAACCACCCTCTTGGGAAATCGCATTCCGGCTGTGTCCATTGAGACTTTGCTTTTTATAGCCCGACGGGCCATTTAGCATATCTTATAATGGCCATATTTTATTTGGCTCTGAAAATAAAACCCCTTTGAAAACAAAATGAAAGTAAGAGGGAAATACAAAGTGGCTATTTGCAATGCAAAGTGAGTAGAATTCGGAACCTAATTGAACAAACACAAATTAAACTAACTAGAAAAAATAAGATTTTCTTATTTAGTTCCGAGAGAGAATTTAGACAAATCTTTTTTTTTATTTACCCAAAAGATCTCTGACCCAATTCAATTATTAATGTTCCAAGGATAATAAAATAATAATAATAATAATAATCAATTGTTTTCTTTGTTTTCCTTTCATTTAATGAAATATTTTCTACCCTTCATGTACAATAAAACTTCTTGCATGTTTTGTACTCATGACTCTTTTCCTTTCCTCGCAAATAAAATATTTAATAGTTAATTTAAGTTAAAAAAAAACTCAGTAAATTTTTAAATCTAATCTCATGAATCCTTTAGGTTTTTGAATCGATTCTTAACAAATGTATATAACTTTTCTTACACATATTCCTGTGAGATCTATGTAAGGGCTTATAGGGCTTGAGCCCAGGACCTCGAATATTCTCTAGAGTTTAAAAATTCAAATCAGATTTAAATTATGTGGCGAACTTTAAATGGTTGTAATTAGTGAGCTGAAATTTCACATTATCTGGACCCAAAGGCAAGCTTAACATTTTTGACTCACTCCGTTAGTATACCATAAAGCTGGGCTGCATTAAGCCATGTAGAGGCACCTAGACAAGGGGTCGGCAACCCGGGTGGCATGCGGCTCTCCAGTTCCATGCCCAAATTTTAATAATTATATTATTTTATTTTCAAAACTCATAAAAAAATAAGGAAAAAGAGGGGAACCATTCACAGATGGTGTGCAAGTCAAAGATTGTTTCAAACGTGGAGCTGAAGAACTGCTTCGTGATTTCCCAAAAACAAAACAAAAATCATGAAGAGAATCAAAGATTTGCCATTATCTGCTAAAACAGTACAAGATAGAACTGCTAAAATGTCTTCAAATGTAACACATATGCATTTTCGTTATAAATAGAATTTTAATTCCAGCAGAAATATTAATTTTTTATTTTCTCCTTCAATATATAAAAATTCTGCTACTCCTAGGCACAAAAACTTTCAATTTAACACATATGCAAGTGGAAGACATTTAACTGGATTCTGTTTTATCACCTACTATGGATCGGCCAGATTTAACCAAACTTTCAAAATGCATGTAAGGCCAATGCTCACATTGATGTAACTATCTATTATTCACTAATTATAGTTATATTATTAGATTACTAATTTTATTATTCTAGAAGAGCTAGAAGCTAAAATACTTTAATATCTTTTGTTCTAATGAATAAATATTATTTCATATTTAAAGCTATTTATTTTAAATCAAAAATCATGTTTATATACCTAAACCTAATCAAATACCATAATATTGAAACAAAAATGTTATTGGCTATTTAAAACTGGGAAATTTTGTAAATTGTAACTTTCGGCTCTTCCATCTCGAAAGGTTGCCGACACCTGCCCTAGGCAATGCGTCTTTCGGGGCCCCACACCTCTCATGTAGGTAGCTATAGCATTTAACAATAGAACAACACCAAATTTTTAATATATCGGTACTAATGAATGTATGTTTATTTATTAATGTGTTCTGCGTGGGGCCCATAGGCAGTTTCCTACATTGCTTATTGGATAATGCGCTCTGGATATGTACAAGAATTTGATTTTATATGTCTCGTTTTCTATCGGATATGGTGTGTAAATTGTTTTAAATGAATTAAACAAGAAATGACAACCACGAGCAATCTTAATTAAACTGATATTTGTAATGTCAGCATGTTATCGAATTACGCTCCGGGGTCTCATCATCCTTCTATAGCCTTGTTGCGAATGCCTACTTTGTAGGCCTTTTTTTATTATTATTAATTGTTTGAATGTTTTAAATTTAATGAATATATATCCGAAAGGATATTCAGTCCTCCTACACGCTCTCCCACCCTGGTGTACGCCGGTACAGTATATATATTATTTATTTGTTTGACACTATAGTTTCGAAGACTTGGTCTTCATCATTCTAGGTAAGTAAAGATCGAAAATTGTCAATATCCATACGGTATTGACTCCATAAAAAACAATATTTATAATTAAAAAAAGACTGATAATGAAGACCAAGTCTTCGAAACTATAGTCTCAAACAAATAAATTATACATAATTTCGGTATATATGTGTGTATGTTTATTTGCATCAAGCAGAGGAAAACCTCTTTGTTTCTCTTTGAGAATCAACGACTCTGCTACTCTCGGCAAAACAAAAACTTTTCAATTAAACTAAAAAACTACATGTGAAATTTCGTAATGTACAGATATTTTGACAAAATAATTAATATCTCGTAAAATATCATTTTTTCAATGTTTATTCATTATGGCTTTCTTTTAGACCAGATCGCCCTGGTTTCGCTAAATTTTTTTATCAAAATAAATTCAGCCGTCTTTGAGATTGTTCAAAAAAACGAAATATTTTATTACAATACTTGAGTATATTTTGGAAATTTTAGAATTTTAATTTTTTAAACCTACCCATTTTTTATTCGATTTCAACCAAAATCTAATCAGCTCCTAATGCACCAAAGCTATATGTGAAATTTCATTTTGATATTCACACTAGTTTTCGAGCTAAATGGTACACAAAATTTTGTAGAGTACTAACGTACCAACAGACATATTGGTAAAATTATTAATATCTCGTAAAATATATATAATTTTTTCGATGTTCACTCATTATAGCTTTTTTAACCAACTTCAAAAATGGAGGAGGTTTTCTATTCGACTGAATTTTTTTTTTTTTTTTTTTTTTTTTTGTGCCTATGTTACCTCATATCTCCGCCAATTGTGAACCGATTTTGAAAAAAAATTGCATTGGGTTCAGTCTACTTTCCGATTGGTCCCGTTTTTTTCATAGATATTAGACCTTTTTTGTTAGGTTTGTATAGGCCTAACTTCTTTGTTTATGAACCGATTTCGATGATTCTTTTTTTATTGGAAAGGGGGTATCTTAGGATGGTGTCATATTAATTTGGTCAAGTTCTGATGATATAATCATTATTAATAACATCACTAAAAAGAGGAAAATAAAAATAATTTTTAAGAAAAAAATAAAACCGACTTCAAAAAATTAAATGCAACAAATAAAATACACTAAAAGGTATAAAATAACTATTATCTTATTTAGTTACAACTTGTTAATATTCATATTGTCAATGTGACAAGCTTATCCATTCATAAGTTAAAAATAAATGTAGACAGATCATGCAATATGGTCCACTAAGCTAGTAGGGATTTTGTTTTCGTTTTTTTTTCTATTTATTTTTAATTCCAATACTCGACGCGTGACAGGTGGGTTTTATTAGGAGGGCGAACAGAATTCATAACTCATCTTTGTAAAATGGAAATATTGAAAATATTATATTTTGTCCATAGATCTAATTCTGCAAATTTAATATTTGAAATGAAATGAAAGTCGTAACGAAAAGAATTCGATCAATATCTTGTAACGTTGGAAATAAATATATACCCAACATCGAGATAATAATACATTATTTAATTAATACCAACAAGCAGTCTGTAACCCATTTACATTTACGTTCGTCCATAACCAAAGAAGTCGCTGCTGTTTATGAGATATTTCAAATAAACCAAGCAAAAAAATCACATTTGTCATGCAAAATTACAATACTTGACTTAACTTGGTTAAGTATTGTAATCCTGCATGAAAAAAGTGTTTTTTGCTTTGTTTTATCGAAATATTTCAAAAATGGCTGAAACTATTTTGATTGACCAAAACCATGGCGTTTTGGTCTACAAAAAGCCCTAATGACTGAACATCGAACAAATAATATTTTTCGAGATATTAATTGCTTTGTGAAAATGTCAATTAGTATGAATATACGTTAGCAAATAAGTTAGTTAGTAAGTTACCATATTATGTGTACGCTCTAGCTCAAAAACTAGTGAAAATATCAAAACGAAATTTCATATGTAGATTTTTTGTATTGAGATTAAAAGGTGATTAGATTTTAGTTTAAATCGAACTTAAAATTAAGGGGGTCTTAAAAAATTAAAATTATAAAATTTTCAAACTAAAAAATTCAAGAAAAATTAAATTTACACTATAAAACGGTCCTATAATATGAAAAGTCATTATTTTTTGGGGGAACCAAAATCTAGGGAAGGGGATACAAAAAATATAATTACCCATAAAAGTCCTATACCTTTTGACCGATTTGTACGAAATTTCGCATATGCCCCTTATACGAACTTACCGAAATGACTATCCGAATGAAACGGATAGTGGCCCAAAGGGAAGTAGGGTCAAATTATTATTTTTACAACGAAATTTTCTCTGGAGAGAGACGGACTGGTAGAAATTTTAATTGAATGTAATGGAAGGCATCCCAGAGGTAGTGAGGAAAGAAAAAATTAACACATATCAAATAAGGTGTACTTTATCGGAATCCTTCCTCCTTCCTTTCAAGCAGACGTTTCGGAGGATTTTTCCCTCCTTCTTCAGGGTTTCAAACTACCTCTGGGCTGCCTTCCATTACATTCAATTCAAATTATTATTATTATTATATTATTAAATATTAATTTCAAAAGAAGGATTAGTTGTATGGTAAAGTGATGTGGATGGCCACATCAGCTTATTGATCAATAATATCACTCCTGGGTGTGTTATAAAGTCTCTTCTAGGGTAATAGAAAGTTTCAATCTCATTTTGGAGAAATATCAAAATTTTTCCTTTTTTAATCAATAATTTCAATTCAGCGTGTATTTACTGTATTATAAGTATTTCAATCTCTAATTTACAAATACTATCTTATAGAATATCACTATAGAGTGCTTGTAAAGTCTCTTTAGGGTGTTTAGAAAGTTTAACGGACTTTTGGAGAAATACTTTATTAATATTTTTTCTTTGTGATTATTTATAAAATAGGATAAAGTTGTTTGTTTACTCATTTAATTGTTGTCTTTCTCAACCACCCTCTTTGGGAAATCGCATTCCGGTCAGGTCCATTGAGACTTTGTTTATAGCCCGACGGGCCATTTAGCATATCTTATAATAGCCATATTTTATTTGGCTCTGAAAATAAACCCCTTGAAAACAAAATGAAAGTAAGAGGGAAATACAAAGTGGCTATTTGCAATGCAAAGTGAGTAGAATTCGGAACCTAATTGAACAAACACAAATTAAACTAACTAGAAAATAAGATTTTCTTATTTAGTTCCGAGAGAGAATTTAGACAAATCTTTTTTTATTTACCCAAAAGATCTCTGACCCAATTCAATTATTAATGTTCCAAGGATAATAAAATAATAATAATAATAATAATCAATTGTTTTCTTTGTTTTCGCTTTCATTTAATGAAATATTTTCTACCCTTCATGTACACAATAAAACTTCTTGCATGTTTTGTACTCATGACTCTTTTCCTTTCCTCGCAAATAAAATATTTAATAGTTAATTTAAGTTAAAAAAAAACTCAGTGTTCTGAATCTAATCTCATGAACTTTAGGTTTTTGAATCGATTCTAACAAATGTATATAACTTTTCTTACACATATTCCCAGGGGAGGATCTATGTAAGGGCTTATAGGGCTTGAGCCCAGGACCTCGAATATTCTCTAGAGTTTAAAAAAATTCAAATCAGATTTAAATTATGTGGCGAACTTTTAAATGGTTGTAATTAGTGAGCTGAAATTTCACATTATCTGGACCTAAAAGGCAAGCTTAACATTTTTGACTCACTCCGTTAGTATACCATATAAGCTGGGCTGCATTAAGCCATGTAGAGGCACCTAGACAAGGGGTCGGCAACCTGCGGCATGCGGCTCTCCAGTTCCATGCCCAAATTTTAATAATTATATTATTTTATTTTCAAAACTCATAAAAAAATAAGGAAAAAGAGGGGAACCATTCACAGATGGTGAGTAAGTCAAAGATTGTTTCAAACGTGGAGCTGAATGCTTCGTGATTTCAAAAACAAAACAAAAATCATGAAGAGAATCAAAGATTTGCCATTATCTGCTAAAACAGTACAAGATAGAACTGCTAAAATGTCTTCAAATGTAACACATATGCATTTTCGTTATAAATAGAATTTTTAATTCCAGCAGAAGACACACTCTTTTATTTTCTCCTTCAATATATAAAAATTCTGCTACCCTAGGCACAAAAACTTTCAATTTAACACATATGCAAGTGGAAGACATTTAACTGGATTCTGTTTTATCACCTGCTATGGATCGGCCAGATTTAACCAAGCTTTCAAAATGCATGTAAGGCCAATGCTCACATTGATGTAACTATCTATTATTCACTAATTATAGTTATATTATTTGATTACTAATTTTATTATTCTAGAAGAGCTAGCTAAAATACTTTAATATCTTTTGTTCTAATGAATAAATATTATTTCATATTTAAAGCTATTTATTTTAAATCAAAAATCATGTTTATATACTTAAACCTAATCAAATACCATAATATTCGAATAAAAATGTTAGTGGCTCTTTAAAAACTGGGAAATTTTGTAAATTGTAACTTTCGGCTCTTCCGTCTCGAAAGGTTGCCGACACCTGCCCTAGGCAATGCAAGACTCGGGGCCCCACACCTCTCATGTAGGTAGGTCTCTAGGTAGCTAAGTAGCATTTAAACAATAGAACAACACCAAATTTTAATATATCGGTACTAATGAATGTATGTCATTTATTAAATGGGCCCTAAATGGCGCGGGGCCCATAGGCAGTTTCCTACATTGCTTATTGGATAATGCGGCTCTGGATATGTACAAGAATTTGATTTTATATTAGAAACTTCGTTTTCTATCGGATATGGTGTGTAAATTGTTTTAAATGAATTAAACAAGAAATGACAACCACGAGCACTCCAATTAAACCGATATTTGTAATGTCAGCATGTTATCGAATTACGCTCCGGGGGTCTCATCATCCTTCTATAGCCTTGTTGCGAATGGCATCCCATTTGTAGGCCTTTTTTTTATTATTATTAATTGTTTGAATGTTTTAAATTTAATGAATATATATCCGAAAGGATAATTTCAAAAAAATATAAACCAAGTTTTTTTTAAAGATATATTAGATAGCTATAATAGAAAAAACTTTAAATGAATTCAGGCCCAACGAGAGGGGTAGTGGCAGGGGGGTAATTACCTCCAGGCCCGAAAGGGGCCCTGCTCTACCAATGATAAATAAATGTGTGTAGTGTGTACTACTAAAATCTATTACTGATTATTAAAGACCGGATTTTTATGCAGTAAAAAGTGCCAAAATATGCAGTTAAAAATCCTGCAATATGCAAGTAATATGCAGAATACGTTGGAATATGCAAATATATGCAGTAAAAAAGGGCAAAATAATTTTTTTATGCACCAAAAAATTTAAATTGAAGACAAAATTACTATATATTTGAAGAAGTACTATGAGAGGAATAAAATGATAAAGTATAAGGTATAGACATCAAGTGCCAAATATCTACTTTTATTGCGCAAAAAATTGGACAAAATTCTCGTTATATTTAATATAATATAATTAAAAAAACTTTAAACTCAAAGAAATAATAGATACACTTGAATAAAATAAACATAATAAATATAATTATGTTTCAAAAATGTACACGAAAAAATACGGGGGTGGGGGGTTAGTTTTATTTAACAGACACGATTGTTTGATTGCTTTTATTTTTTTTACCATCTATTAATAAGCTTTTCTTATTGGTGTTCAAATATTAAACTAATAAAATAATGCAAATTCTCGAAATCTATATAGGCACTATATAGTTACTATATAGTTTGAAACATTGTGCTACTAGGGAATATTTGACCCGATATAATTAATCTGATCCCTACACTAATTTACACACACTTCAACACACACACAGGAACACTCAATATTCAAAATGGGATATAATTCTCGAAAGCCGTTAAAAAATAAAGAAATAAAAAAAATCATTAACAAATGATCTCAAAAATAATTAAAATTTGATTTCAATTGTGAATAATTTATGTTTTCAAGTGTGCTCCTGTTTTATTTCTTCTTTTTTTTCATTCTTTCTCCGAAAATTTACTTTTAAAATATCTGTATTTGGCACGAAATATGAAATATTTGACAAAAAATCCTTCAAATATGCAATTTTATGCAATATTACTCAAATCTGCAAAAGTATGCAGTATTTTTTTTTTTTTTTTTTTTAATGCAATCGAATGCAAGAAGGGGTGCACCAGTAAAGATGTAGCCCCTATGGATCTCGAAAGACCCTTGCATTACCGAAGAGAAGGGAAAGTTGATTAAGAGAGAGGATGTAGACGCAGGTGTCTATGCACCCTGGTTTTGAATGTTTGAAGATCATAGGTGCTGGGAAAGATAGAGGCTGGGAGAGAGTTCCAGTTCCTTGAAGTCATGGGGATATATGTATTCGCGAATGAAGTGGTCCGGCACTTTTCCAATTTGACAGCGAAAGAGTGTTGGGAGTCGGCAAAACGTGTGCTGCGTGCAAAGCATGCTTTGGGGGGAATTATTGATTTTATCTCGTCAGAGCACCTGCCGTGATAGTATCTATAGAAGAGGGAAAGGGCAGAGACATCTCTTCGATGAGCTAGCGAGTCGAGGGAGTCGGTGAGGGTAGAATCGTCAATTAGCCTGACGGCTCGTTTCTGAATTGCATCAAGGGTAGCAAGAGAATATTTTGAGGCTCCTCTCCATAGATGAGAGCCGTATTCGAGACAGGGGCGGATTTGGGCCTTGTAGATGGTGAGAAGTTGTGGGGGTTTGTAAAATCGCTTGGACCTGAATAAGAAGCCAATCTTCCTTGCTGCAGATTTCGCCACAGAGGAGATGTGTTCATTCCAAGACAGGTCAGATGCGACAGAGACGCCCAACATGGATAGGCTGTCACACATTTTCAGGGTATTCGAATCGAAGTGAATATCAGGGAAATCTCTATTTTCGCGCCTAGAAATTAGACAACATTGAGTCTTATTTGAATTAAAGTTAACAAATTTAACCAGTAGTATCTTAGATGCATGATTCGGATAGATAATTGATCTCCTGGGTCGTATGTGTTGGCGAACAAAATATGCAATTGCATAGAAATCCGGTCTCTACTTATAATAAATAAAAATATAAAATAGCAAAATTAGGTGCAAATTTTGCGGATTTATTTATTTGTTAAATAATAAACTATTTTACAACTTGAAAAATGTAGTACTTTTATTTGTCCCAGCATTGAGGTGCCCGATGGGTCATAAGAGCTCACCACGGGCCTGTTCACATTTCAATGTTTTCCTTTAAAATAATTCACTTCACATTGAATTAGCTGACTGGATTAAATAAATATAATCCCTTTAAAATCCCTCTGTTGGCAAATCTTTATAAATTTATCGACTTAAATATTTACAATTTTAATTCTACATTTCGACATACCTACTTAGTAATTTTTAATTATATGTATTATCAAAATCATAAATTGTCTTCTCTTTGAGAAAATTTAATAATGTAAACTTCACTATAAGTCAGTGGTCTTCAACCTGTGTTCCGCGAAACTCCGAGGTTCCGCTGTACATCACTGGCGTTACGCGAGTCAAAATAAAAATTGGAAAACTAAAAATTATATAGCACTCACACTAGTTGACTAGTGTTTAAACAGGGCTTGGCAAACCTATGGCCCGCGGGCCGCATGCGGCCCAACATTGCAATGAGTGTGGCCCAACATAAAATCATAAACTTCCTTAAAACATTAAGATGTTTATATGTAGGAGATATATTTATTCCCTTTTTCGAAATATCACTGTACATTTGTACAATACGAGAAGCTTTTTTCAAGAATAAAATTCACTAAAAGCAGAATTATAAGCTCAACTATGTATATTAGATAAAAAAAATAATGAATTTTCTAATATTTAAAAAATTTTCTTCTTCTTATCGGTATTTTCATTTTCTAAAATATTTATTATTTCAATAATTTATATGCTACGTCACTAATCAAGTCTATAGTTAAATCATTCTAGTACAAGGATACAAGGAATTGGGGTTTTCTAGAACAATCACAATTAATTGATAATTTCTCTCTTTGATTTAGTTGTCAGGACTTTTCTTTTAGATCTTTGCACGTTCTTACAGGTCAATATGGATATGGATATCCGTGACCCTTTTAAAAAATAAATTCTCATTACTCATGTCCTTTAATCCCATTCGATTTAAACCAAAGCTGTCCAACCCGTGGCCCAATAAAAAGCCATAAATTCCTTAAAAGATTGAGATTTATATGTAGATACTGGAAAAAACAACAATTTGGCGTGTTATTTTTTTTTTCTCTAAAATAAAAAATCTTAAAATCTACTGAGAAGTTTTCGACAAATAAAAGTGCTACTTTTAAATTTTGTATCTGAAACTAGATTTAAAGATTTCCAAAAAAATAATCATCATTTTGGCTAATTTTCGACACCATTTTCATTAGAAATAAATTTTCTATTTGCAAACATTCTGATTGAATGTTCTAGAACAACAATTAGATACCGATCTGAAAGAAAAATTGAATATTTTCTCGTTTTACGAAAAGTAAAATTAAAAGCTCACTATGACAAAAAAATCATTATGTTCTTATTTCTACATTATTAACTATCTTTTTTGAATAATAAATTTCAATAGAATTATAATATTTTCTCCTCGGTCCGAGACAATTTTTTTTCTTCAAATGTGGCCTGTGTGAGCCAAAAGGTTTGACACCCCTGTCCTAGACCCTTTATATCGATTTGTACGAATATTCGCCTATGCACCCTATATGACCTTATGAAAATGTCTGTATGGGAAATTGATAGTGGCTCAGAAGAGGAGGGGTTCAATAATAGGAGAGAGGGGCCAGGTGTATGGTAAAGTAATGTGGATGGCCACATCAGCTTATTATGAATTTATTTTTGGTCACTGCCCAATATAGGTAATTTTTTAATTGTCATCGTCGTTTTATGTTTTTCGGCCCCAAAAGGACAATGAGTTTTGTAAGGAGTACTCACAGCCTAACACTTTGAGGTAAACAAATTCATATAAGGACTTTTTATTAAAGTACATTATTTTAATTTCCATCAGAAAAGTTTTTATGATAGAAATGTCTAAAATCAATAGTTTACGAGTTATTTAAATGTAAATATTTTTTAATATAAAAATTCAAGCCCAATGATTTGGCCAGGAAATTTTTTGATTCATAAAATTTCGAATTTGTTTGATGATTCCGATTTCAATAAGAATTTTCACCTTGATACTAGGGGCCACTTTTATCGAAAACCGCTTTTATTTTTGTAAAATAATTTTTACTTTTCTCAGAAAAAATTATTCTTCTCCAACTACTTAAATAGTCAGTCATAGATAGTGAATTTACTTTTAGTAAATTAAAATATAAAATGTTTCTTCATTAGAGTTTTCATTTATCTAACTTTCCAAAAAAATTTCACCATCACTGTCTAACTCTTTGAAGTACACAAATTTATATAATGACCTTTATTAATAACATTTAATTTAAAACAGAAAAGTTAATATGACTGAAATGTAAAAAAGCAATAGTTTACGCATTAAAAAATATTCCAATATTTTAGAGTCTCTCTGATGTGGAGAGACATCTTCTCGATAAACAGACCAAAAGAATAATAAATAATAAAGAAATCGATCTTATTTTATCGATTTAATCTATCTTAAGGTTCATAGAAACTTTTTAATATAAGAAAATACCATTTTGATTAAGAATTTTGTGGTTTAAAAGAAATTGTATGAAAAGATTCAATTTCTTAACTCCGGGAGCGAATCCACTAGAAATGTGCAAAAGTTTTATTTTTTTCTCAATAGATATTTATTCGGATCTGTGAAAGTTTCATATCTGTGTGTTATTTTCATTTATCTTTTATATAAAATAATTATTATTATTTAATTTGAATTTTAAAGGGTAGCTTATTTGAAGTCCAATTTGAAAACGCTAATAACTCCGTTGATTTTATTTTTTTAAATATGACATTAATAGATATTATAAAACAATTAATTATTGATAATTTAATTCAATTTTGAACGAAATCGGTTTAGTACTTTTTGAGAAAATCGTCAAAAACTCCGAAAACCGTCAATGAAAGGCCGTTTTAGAAACATTTTAAAATTCACTTCCATGTCACAAGTCAATGTTTCGTTTCATATGACTTTTTTAACTTTTTTCAAAGGCATCTCGTGCTTTCAAAAAACATTGTTTTTTTGACGTTTCAGATGGTTTTTGACGATTTTCTCAAAAAGTACTTGATCGATTTCGTTCAAAATTAAATTAAATTATTAATAATTTATTGTTTTATAATATCTATTAATGTCATATTAAAAAAAAAAAAATTTAACGGTTTTTTTATCGTTTTTTCAAATTAGACTTCAAATAAACTATCCTTTAAAATTTAAATTTCTTAATAATAATTATTTTATAAAAAAGATAAATAAAAATAACAAACTGATATGAAATTTCCATAGATTTAAATAAATATCTATTGAGAAAAAAAAATAAAACTTTTGGACATTTTTAGTTGATTCGCTCCCGGAGAGAAGAAATTGAATCTTTTCATACAATTTCTTTTAAACTACAAAATTCTTAATCAAAATGTTATTTTCTTACATAATAGACATACTGTGAACCTTCAGATAGCTGAAATTGATAAAATAAGATCCTTCTTTCTAATTTATAATTTTTTTTGGTTGTTTTATCAAGACATCACCCGGCATCAGCAGGTCATTTGTTAGGTTTCTAGCTTTTTACCATTTTCTTAAAAACTAATCAATCCCTTTCGTTCAAAATTGAATATAATTATTAATAATCGATTGTTTTGTGATAATTATTGATTTCCTATATTTAAAAATTATTTCAAAGTAGTAATTAGCATTTTTTTTAATTATACTTCAAAAAAACTACCCTTCAAAATCCAAATATTCTTTTAAATTAAGTTGAAAGGTTTTTGCCGAGAGTAGCAGAATTTTTATAAATTGAAGGAGGCAATAAAAGAGTGTGTCTTCTTCTGGAATTATAAATTTTCCTGTGAATCAATTGTAATAGAAAGCTCTCGAAACTATAGTCTCGTTATAAATAAATTAAAAATTTATAATTCCAGCACGTCATTTCATCAAACCCATTCAATATATCCTAGTGAAATATCTTTTAATATATTTAAATGTGAGAATATTTAAAATTATAAATAAATAAAATAATTTAAATATTCGATTATACAGGGGTGGGGCATAAAGATCTACTACATTTTGAAGAGATATAAAATTTTTTTAAAAATTATCTATAACAAAACTAAATATATTTTTGAAAAGAACATTAAATAATTTTTTTAATGTGTTTTAAACATTATATCAGACGCCCCCGGTCAAAAATAAATTCTAGCCCTTTCGACCAAACTCAAAAAAATTTTGTATACATATTCTGTGGACCCTCAGAAGGTTAGAAATACAAAAACTCCCCCCCCCACCGGGGGGGGGGGGGGGGTGGTCAAAGTCATGTGGATGGCCACATCAGCTTATTATGAATTTATTTTTGGTCGTTGCTCAATATAGGTGGAAAGAGGGTTCACCAAAAAAACCTTATAGATCTAAGGGTTCCGTGAGTCAACAAAGTTTGAAAATCACTGCTATAAGTAATAATAATAGGTTTTCATATAACTAAATTCTATGCCTCTAAATATTCACGGATTGTGCTCAATTCTGCCAACTTGCGAAAGTGTAGACCAAGTGAGCGTTCAATGCAGAAGTCCCTCTTGTATACTTCAAGCTCTCGGAAATAATATCCTTCCGTTTTATCTATCATGGTAAGTATTTCCTTTTCAATGGTTCCCTATTGACATTTAAATAATTTTCATTGCGAGTCTGTGTAATAATCTCTTAATCTACACTTGGACAACAAGCCGGATAAAATTTATCTAAGAAATGCAATAATATTACTAGATATATCTTAATTCAAAATTTTAGCCTTATTTACTTTATTTAATTAATAATTCTATTCATGTCATTGTCAAATTCTAAGCCCTGAATCGTACAAGCGAGCCAAGAAGCAGGTGGTTACGTGTTTTTTTCTTTATAAAGTTGTAATGAATTATTATTTTCAGAATTTTTAGTTTTCGTTATCCTTGGGCTGTGTCTTTCCATCAATTCTCCATTGAATCCAACCATTCCGTCTCCACAAAAAAATACTTCTAATTTATTAATTTAAAAAATGTGGTTTCTGATGGAAGGGACAAATTTCTATTATATCAAGCAAACATTTTTCTATACCTAATTTGAATTGGTGCTAGGATCCATATTTTTTATTTTTAATGCTTCTAAGGTTTTTATTGACTGTATTCAAAATCGTAAAATTTGTGATTGTGAAAAAAAGCTCATGTTAAATTTGATAAATAACGAAAATGATGTATTTGATGAAATTTGCAAAAAAAAGTGAAGATTAAAATAAAGTTTCAAAATATTAAGGTTATGTTTATTTATTTTTTTTAAACAGCGTTGAAAAGACACCAACCGCCACTGATATATATGTATGAATTCCTCTTATTAGTCCGCCGACAATTTTTTATTAAAATAAACACCCAAAATGAGGCGAAAGGTCAAAAATGAAGATTCTAGAGTCTAGACCTTTGAACCAAACTCAACAAACATCAGTAAACTCTAGTTGCCACAAAGGTATTCAGTGAAACGCGTTTTAACTAGTAAGAACGCGTTCTTATTAAAAAACCGGTTTTTACTGCAACATATATACTAGTATATAACTCACACATGAATTTACATATATAGTATATACAACCCACATACGAAGCATCTGATTAATTTTCATATACATATAACTAAATGTATATTTATATTTTTTAATTAATAAACACTAGTCCCAAAGTGTGAGTGCTTTATAATTTTGTTCTCGAATTTTTATTTTGACTAGCGGAACCTCCAGAGATATACCGTTGAACCTCGGGGTTCCCCTGAACACAGGTTGAAGACTACTGCTTTAAGTTATTCTTATAAATAAATAAAAATTATTACTACATTCTTATTTTTATATTTGATTGTTTATATTCTTTAATGCATAAATATCAAAAATTATGAACCTCGGAAAAATGAATAGCTGTAAAAAAAACATTTCAAACAGTGTCCAGTAAAAAAAATTAGCGAAATTCTATCTCTAATATTATGTCAGGATGTTATTCTATGATTTTGCTATTTGAAAAAAAGTCCATTCCATCTTAGTTGAAGTGGGATGGCAAATATAGTAAGGAGGAACGTTTTTCTTTTCCTTTGTTGAAGTGGTGACCCAAATAGCAGAGGAGGCAACAGCGGTTTCGTTGGTGGCGGCGCCAGTGCAGGAGGCCCTGGCAGGGCCATTTATCAAACAGCACTACACCACTCAGAAGATTCAACAGTATTCGTGGAAAGAGCCAGCATTGTTCCACGTTCAGGTAAAATAACATTTTATATCTAGAGCGCTGGCTACAACATAATATGAGATCTTTAAATGTCTAGAGATTAACTCTTCCAAATCGACAATATTATGTTCTAACTAAACAAGATTTGAACTTTTATATTGATTTAAATTTTCTTACTAAAAGTTGAAAAAATCCAGTATTGGTGAGAGAGAGCGGAAATATACAAATCATTGATTAGGCTTATCCTAGCAAATAAGATCAAGCTATAGTACAATTGACAACTACATATGTATATAGTTATTATACCTAATTTATATTTGGGTGTGAAAATTTTATTATTTGTGACATTTTTTCATTATTTATTTATTATTTTATTGTTTTATTTATTTATTTTTACTGTTCTATTTATTTATTTGTTTATTATTTTATTATTTTATTTATTTATTTGTTATATATTTATTATTTTATTGTTTTATTTATTTATTTATTTATTGGTTTTATTCATTATGTATTATTTTTATTGTTTGTGATACTATTTAATTGTTTATAATTAATTACTTATTTATTGTATATTTGATTGTACACATTTTTATCATTGTTATGCATAATTTATATTTGGCTGTGAAAATTTTAAACTCATGGTAGAGTGGCTACAATGGAATTCATTCCGAGGCCATTAAGAGGAGAGAAAAAAAAAGTATTTGTGAACAGGCTTATATTTGAGTCGCTCAGAAGTCAATGCGGTTACACTGGGTGGCCAAATTATTATACTCATTTGAAAAATTATATCTTTCATACGTTTTTAAGAGTTTAGATTACTATTAAATTCATACTATCGTTTCAATTGTTATCTTTATAGGTTTATTAGCTTAGGACAATACAAATACAATTCAAAATACAATAATTTCAATATCTAGTGAATCCTCCCCCACTGCGGCATGCTGGCAATGTATTTTTTGGCTATTTCTTGAAGTGCAGGTATATTGTGCAATGATTTAATAATATTTTCTATCAAGAGCCTTTTGTTAGTAATTATTTTATCTTTGCAAATTTCTCTTTTTAGGGCCGCCTATAATACATTTTCGATCGAGTTGAGGCCTGGCGGGTTGCCAGGCCAGTCCAAAACTACTAGATTTTTTGAAAAGTTTGAATAAAATAAATTTACATAATAAAAATAATTTGAGTATAATAATTCGGCCACCCATTATTGTAAGTCGATAAAACAACAATCGATATCAAAATTGATGTTTTCTAAATCCTTTTTCCATAAAAATACATTCAGAAAAAATAAAAAGTAGGGTCAACTTAGGGAAATCGATGTACGAAATAAAATATTTAATACTAAAAAGAATTAACCTTGTTTGCTAGAAAAGAATTTAACGAACTTAACTAAATTTGAACCAAATAAATTAATTAACTAAATTTCCAAAAATGAACTTAATCGCATTGGCTTATCATTGAGTAATTTCTTTCCTCAAGTTTATTAAATAAATTATCTGTAGTAATACTATAAATATTTAGATATTATCAGATTATTATTCGATAATCTCTTGTAATAAAAAATAGCAAAAAGTGTTAGTTGACACTTTAAATAATCCGACTAAAAAGCGATAGTGTTATCTCCAGCTCACACGATTCGTTATTGTGGAAACTAAAAACGTATAACTAGACAATAGCGAAGTACTAATTGTATTTGATTGTATTACTTTTTGATTAAATTAAAAATGTATATATATATTTATTTATTCTGATGCTTAGTGAAGCTACTTGAATATAATCGAATATTTGTATCGAAATCATAATACATATAACAAATTAATTAGAAAAATGACATGGATTTTGTATTTCGATAATTTCTAGAAACAAGTCAAAGATCGTCGGTTTATAGTTTAAAATAATCCAAGCTTGAAATGGGAACACGATTTCTTATTGCTAGAAGCTCGATGCGTATAACTTGATAATATCGAACTACGAAGTGAATTCTTTGAGTAAGACATCTCAAAAAACATAAAAAGTTTATTGTAAAGAAATGAGTATCTATTTGAAAAAGAAAGATTTTTTTCTCAAAATCAACTTGGGATATATAATCAATTAATTTTACGAACATGAATTTAGGTTATTTATCAAAGATTTTAATAGATATGTTTATATTGCATGTAGGAGGGTCTTGTCCCCCTCGGGAGTCGAACCAAAGCTTTCCGGGCAATTAGTCAGACCCTTGAGACCATCACCGCCAAACATGCAACATATAACGAAAGCCAAGTATTTTCACTCCATTCAAACAGATTGGAAAAGTTAAGCTTAACTGAAATAAAGAGTCAGCATCGGACCAATGCAGAGGCAATTTTTTTTCAAGAAATGAGTATCTATTTAAGATAGAAAGATTGAATTTTTTCTAAAAATCAACTTTGGATATATAATCATTTAATTTTACGAACATTAATTTAGGTCATTTATCAAAGATTTTAATAGATATGTTTATATTGCATGTAGGAGGGTCGTGTCCCCTTGGGAGTCGAACCCAAGGACTAGTAAGCTTTCCGAGCAACTAGTCAGACCCTTGTGACCATCACCTCTCAAATAGATACTCATGTCTTTCCAAAAATTTGCCTCTGCATTGGTCCAATGCTGAATCTTTATATCAGTTAAGCAGTAATTTTTGCTTTTCCAATCTGTTTGAATGGAGTGAAAATACTTGGCTTTCGTTATATGTTGCATGTTTGGAGGTGATGGTCTCAAGGGTCTGACTAGTTGCCCGGAAAGCTTACTAGTGCTTGGCTTCGACTTCCGAGTGGACAAGACCCTCTTACATGCAATATAAACATATCTATTAAAATCTTTGATAAATGACCTAAATTCATGTTCGTCAAAATACAAAGTTTATTATTTATTTTTTTCTTGGTGAAGGAAGTTTCGAGTAGTAATAGGAAATCGATTTTAAATTATCAAAATAACACTAATTAACTTTACTATCCAGCCTTTTGATTGTTACAATAAAATAATATAATTTAGCATCAGAATACCCAGAATTCGGAGTGAGAATATCTCAACAAACTTCATCTTGAAACCCTTTAATCATCGAAGCATCAATTGGACAATTGTTTTGATTTAAACATTTTACAGAAATCCTCGAGCTAGATGGCGAGGCGCGTGTTTAGCAACGGCCACGGCTTTGTCTTCCGCATAACGTGGCGTCCGCGGCATCCCGGCTGCGGCAGTGGCGGAAGTGGATACGAGGCAGAAAGTTCTTCAGATCGATACTCGTAATCAGCTCTACAAAAGACAATAATGAACCAGAAGACAAGATGCCACACGGAGATAAGTGACAAAGCAACAACGAAACATCCAATTCCTTCTGTATATTATCCTCATACAAACTGTTTAGACATTCCAAAGAAGAAAGAGAATATCTGATGTCCATCCACCCAATACCTTTAGAAAAGATATGTTTTTTGTAATTCAAATCATCTATATAAGTAAAAGATGGTTTAAAACGTTTTCAGAAGAAATTATATATACCTAATCAGAGAAAGTAATAGAAAAATGTTAATCCCATATACATATATATAAGATTAACATTTCTCGCCCAAAAAATTAACATTTCTACCAGCTTATTTATACTCTTGAAATATTTTTCTCTAATATAACTAAGACATGTTAATATTAACTCCAGCTCAAAAAGAGAGGTTTTAGTTTTTCAATGGGTATGTTTGTTATCATGTACAGAAAGACTACCTATTTAGGTACATAGTAAATCGGACACATTTTAGCTCTTGAAAAAAGGCCAAATTTTTAATCATCATCATCTTATAATTATGTAGTCTTAAGACTGGTTTACCACAACCATCCGAATCCATGCGACTCTATTCTCTGACAAATCTTTCATTATTTCATTATTCCTAGCTAAAAGCTCCCCATCCCAAATCTTTCATTATCTTTGGTAAATATTATATTCTTGATCTTCCCCTCGCTCCTTTTCCCTTTTACCTTAACCTATAAAACTTCCCTAAACTATCTCCGGTATTTGTGCAGGTGGCCAATAATAATTTTATATATATTATGTTTTTATAAAATATATATATATATATAATTTCTTAAAATTAAGCTAATCAAAGCGCACAGCGTGCGCAAGCCAAGTTCGAGCACGCTGTACCCTATATACACGAACCATTTCGACCCAATTTCGACCCCCCTGCAGCTCGGAATCCATTTGAGATTCAGAGCTGAAATTATACACATGTAATTAGGTAATCCATCTTGAGGAGAGTACCAAATTTCAATAATATAGATTAAATAGATTCTGAGATATGGACTTGAGAAGATAGCTAATTTTGGCACTCACTCACAGACAGGTCATCAAAACATATAGGGTATTTCCAATCATTCCAGCATCATGGAATTTTGCCTGCTAGTAGAGTTTAGGACACAAACAAAGGAAAAATTCCAAAAATCCAAACTTTCTATCTGTCAACCCCTTCAAAATGGGGGAGGGTCAAAAATGAAAATTCTAGCCGGTTAGACCAAACTCATCCAAATTTTGTATACATATTCTGTGGGACCTCTTAAGGCTAAAAATTCAAAAACTAACCACTCAAAATGGAAGGGAGGGGGGATCAAAAATGAAAATTCTAGCCCGTTGGACCAAACTCAACCAAATTTTGTAAACATATTCTTTGGGCTCTCAGAAGGCTAGAAATGCAAAAACTAACCACTTAAAATAGGGGGGGGGGGTCAAAAATAAAAATTCTAGCCCTTTGGGCCAAGGGGCTTCTTCATAGCTTACAAAAAGAAGAGAAATCTCAACCAAAACATTCTGTGAAAAAACAGGCCAAGTTCGAAAAAGTAGTGAAATCTAGTGTGCAGCCAAGTTAAATTAACCAAGAATAATTATAATAAATATAATAAATAAGTTGATAAAATAGTAGATCTCTCAACTTAATTATTCTTGGCGAATTTAACTTGGCTAGACTACTAGATTTCACTACTTTTTCGAACTTGGCTTGTTTTTTCACAGAATGTTTTGTTTGAGATCTTAATTACTGCAGGAACTATACATATACTTTTAATTGATAAGTGATGGAAAGGCAGCCCAAGGATAGTGAATAAAATTCTCTCAAATAAAGTAGATTTATTGGATATTCATTTTTTTCATCACTTAGATACCAATGTTTCGGAGGATTTTCCTTGCTTCTTCAGGGCTTAAAATGGGTCATTGAATGAAAAATACAAGATATTTCTCCCTTCTCTCTTCTAGCAGTGCTCCAAATTTGTCCTTTCTCAACAGAGTCATCAATAGAAATTTTAAAGAATGGATTTTTTTTATCACTTATCAATTAAAATTTCTACCAGTCCGTCTCTCTCCAAGGAGAAAATTTCTTTTACTATACATCTCGTTCCCCGATAAAATACTCTAGTTTATCCAAAAATTAGATCAAAATCGGAGCTTTTATTTAGGACCTATTAGACAGCATTCATACATAAATTTGGGTCAAACACATAACACCCCTCTTTTTGGGTCGGGAGTTAATAAATGTTTAACAATTGCCAAATGTTTCCAATGAATGTGTAAAATTTTCCTGGATTGGTTTCCAATATCAATTTCTATACGAATTTATGTAAAAGGTGATAAATGAATGAAAAGAATTAATTTCAAAATATTTGCTGTGAATATGCTTTAAAACGTCTATTTTTATATTAGCGCTATGAAATAATCAAAAAGCAAAGAATTGGTGTAACTTTATTAATGTGTATAAGTGTGTTTCGACATTGTTGTGAAGTGTACTTTATAATTCTGATTAATATAAATAATTAACAATCAGATAAATAATAAAATTGGAACAATTTCTATATATCTCTACTTCCTGTTCAAAAATGATGCTCTTTGTTTTTATTCTCTCAATGTATTTAGCTCATTGTTAAACTTATCAATGTATAAAATGAATCTTTAGTGACCTTTGTCAATGGATATATTGTTCAAAAAAAAATATTTAATATACCTAAATCTCAAAATTATCAACTAGATATTACAGTGAATGGTGAGTTCAATTTCTCATTCTTATCTATTTATTAACTTGGTTAATATTTTCATCTCATGTGAAGAATTTTATTTTCTATAATAAAAGCTGATTTCATGGATTTTTATTTATTAATTAAACTATTTTTTTTTTCAGATGAAAGGACCTTTTATAAATTATCCTTATTTGTAGAATTTTTCAGACAGAAACTAATTTTGTATAAAAGTCATATATATTCTCATGAAGTTCTTTAATCTCATTTTGTTGAAATAGACAATGGAGCATAAAAAAAGTGTGACCGACTTATAGCCACGCCTATAATAGTAGTAAAGTAGATTGCAATTAACAAATTGTAATAAAATTTATTAAAAATATTCATTTAACAAGAACGCCTGTAAGGTAGGGTAGTACTATCCAGAGACGTCTTTCGGTTGCATAGATACAGGCGGACAGCTTTCCCAGACTATTCTTTAACCTATTTACCTGCCTTCAGCTAAAAGCAATATATTTATTTTAGACTTTCAATTTAGGTAAAGAAGTCAAATTTTATTTGCAGCCAGAATTGAATAAAACTGAAATAATTTTTCTTTTAAGTTTTGACCCACTCCTGCCTGCCATCATCAAGGCATCGATCGCTATGCAGAAAGTTTTGAAATTGAATGCAAATAAAATTAATAAACAGATAGGTTCCTACGTTAACCATTTAAATCCTGAAGAAGGAAGAATGATCCTCCGAATCATCGGATTTTTTAAGAGTATGAAAATGACCCCCTATTATTAATTACTTTTATTTGTTTTTTAGTTGTGGTTTACATTTAGGCATGGCTTTGGATTGAGTTCTAGCATTTCGTCGTCGATAGAAAATACCACTAATTAATTAAATTTCCTAATTTTAATATATAATAATATTTGTATTGAACTATTATAGTAGTTTAAAAAAAAGAAAAGAAACAATTAATTATTAAAAAAAATATTTAGTACAAAATTAATTATAAATTTTTATTGACACATCCACCTGTGGATAATTATTTTAAATTAAGAAAAAAAATAATCAAATTAAAGTTACCCAAAAATGAGACCAAGACAGATCCCATTTCTCGACCCAAAAACCACAGATAACCCGTGATTTTCATCGAAATCGTTAGCCGTTTTCAAGAAACTGATTCTATATAAACATACCAGTGGTGGGCTGGAACTTTTCAACCAGGAGGATGCTGTCTAAAATAGTACTCTTAATTTTTTTAATGTTATTTTATTATTATTTTTTTTGCAAATTTTATCGAATACGTCATCATATAATTTTTCGTTATTTTTCAAATTTAACATTAGTTTTTTTTATGATATGGTATGAAAATACTGTAAATGTTTTGAAATTTTGGGGTTGCACCGCTTCCCAAAGCTCTGTGACTTACTGTAGACGAAATATTAACGATTAAAATATTTATTTTGCCACACTACTAATTTACAACTTCTTCCTTTATTTCAATCGGATTTAAATTTATACAAGACTCATAAATAATGACCCTTGATAAGTACCCCAATCTTAAAAAAAGAAATTGTTAGGGCGTTTTTTAGAAAATTACAAGAAACGAAAATTCTTTCACGTAAATGACAACTTTCCGTGTTTCGATTTCAACCAAAAGCTTGGTATACTCCTTTAGTCTATATCAAGCTTAAGTTTCGAATCATGTAGCTCTGAGACTTATGATTGCGAAACGTTGAAGGGTGCACACAGACCAATGGATTTTTGGTCACTTTTTGGCCCCTGGGGACCACAATATGGGGTTTTTTGTTCTAAATCCGGTTTCAATCAACTAAGTCGTCAAATCAATGGCCTCTTTTCTGTAGCTGTTCAAGGACGAATAAAGAGTAACTTGAGAGACAATGTATCTGCTGCACAGTTTGAACATAATAATATCTGGAGTATGCACATGCTCTAGTATCTAAATTATTTTTGCTTCAAGCTCAAATTTTTATAAATTTCTTAATGAATGTATTTCTTGTATGTTATTGAACATCATTTTTTTAAGTCTCAGTCAGCTGTGGGCATATTTATATTTTTTTTTTTTTCAATTTTGTATACGAACAAATTCTTTTATTTTTCCTTTAATCTAATTATCTATATAAAAGCATAAAATTATTTTCATATTATTCACATTACCATGGAAAAATTTTCCTTTCTTATATTATATAACATAATAAAGTTTATTGAGAAATACAATAAATATTTCATTTATTTAATTGCAAATCGAAGTATATGACGCATTTTCGATTTACGTAAATCATGGTGATATTTTAATTGATGTATATATCATTAGATAAAAAACAAAACATGGATTTTCTTAGAAAGTGCTAATTACCAAGACAGTAAATTTGTAATTAGTTTATTTTAGTTTCAAAGTATAAAGTTAATCTAAATTCAATAACAAATCTTATATAAATGTGAATTGAACTCAAAATGTACTAAATTAACTGATTCTAATAAAAAATTCTTAATCAAGAATAGAAAAATTGGATCTTTGCAATATTCAAATCACAGTGGCGATTGGTTTCCCACGAATATGGAATTTGCATTACAAAATACATGAATGATTTGTAATCTTATTTTTAAATAAATGAGTTGGAAGATTGCATCTGGGAATGGATTGCAGGCAGGAGAGCAATGGCTTTGGTTGTGAGCAGGGCTGATATTCAAAAATTTGCCCTTGAAACAGCAATTGAATTTGATATATCCACAGAAGAATTTAAATCATCGTCACACTGGTTGGGCAACTTCTTTAAACGATATGAACTGTCTCTAAGGAGATCAACAACATTGTTTAAGCTGGAAGACAATGAAGTTGTTAAGCGTGCACTTGCGTTTAAGATCTTTGTTGATGGCATCGATTTTTCGAAATACCAACTCTCCAACATGATTGCTATGGATGAGACCGCGGTATTCCTAGGCCAAGGAGCTCAAACGACAGTTCAGCATAAGGCTTCTTCGTCGTTCCTTCTACCGGTTACGATAGTGCACGTGTTACCTTTATTTTGGCGATTCGTTTAGATGGCAAGAAAGTATCGCCATTTTTAATTACTAAAGGTAAAAAAGACCAGATTCAACGTGTTTCAGGAATTTATGTCATTGAAAGTGAAAAAGCCTGGTGCATACAAGCAGTTATAAGAAAGTGGGTTGATTTTATGCTGCCACCACTGTTGAGGGGTCAGAATAGAGGTTTACTAGTTTGGGATTCAGCCAGTACTCACCTCGCTAAAGACATGAAAAACTTTCTTGCTGAGAGGAAGATTGATCAAATAATGATTCCGACAGGAATGACTGGTTACCTCCAGACACTTGACATTGCAATAAACAAGCCATTCAAGGATCATTTGCGGATGGAAATCAATGAATATATTGAAAACAGAATGGTGAGAAATCATCGAGGTAATTTTGTAAAACCAGGCTTACAAGAAGTTGTGAATTAGGTAAAAAATTCATGGGACAAAATAACTGATAGTGATGTTTCCAATGCACTACGAACAGGCTACTTAGACAAGAAGTATTCATTTAACGATAGCTATATCGCAAGACATGAGACATTCGGACCAATGATTCAACAGGAAATGGATTTGGAAGAAAATCAGAATATAATTCAGAATTTTATTTATGACGATGTTCCAGAAGAAGATGACATGACTGTAATTGAATAAATTTAAATTTCTGTATTCTGAGTAAAATAAATATTAAATAAAAATATATAAATATACTTTTATTTTTGCCCTCCACCGAAAATAAGCCCAAGCGCGTATTTTGGACCAAAAAAGAAAGTAAGAGAGTGTCTTATTTTCGGAAAAAGACGGTAAGATTCTTATAATTAATAATTTAAATATGTCTATTACTATAAATTAAAATTATAGTAATTTTTCCAGTACCTTTTAGTATTTTTTTTTTTTTTTTTTTTTTTTTATTATTATTATTTCTCGATAACAACTCTAACGATTTTAATGAAAGAATACAAAACAAAACTTGAGTAAACACCTGCCTTCAAGGTCAAAAAACATTTTCAAAATAAACAACATGAAAATTATTTCTGCCGAGGAATTAATTATCCCATCCTAATCACTTCCGTAAAAAATCAGGCTATGTTCGAAAAAGTAGTGAAATCTAGAGGGCAGTCAAGAATAATTAAGTTGAGAAAATAGTAGTTTAAATTAAAATGCATTTTTTCGTTTTAAATGACAATTTACATAAAAATTTATGAATTCTAAATTATTTTCAGGAAACTTGGCTGTTACCGTTAGGGTAAATTAATTGACCAAGTTATAAGAAAATAATTTAAATTAAAAATGTAGAATCCATAGATATAGATTTTCATTCAAAATGTCAAGAATACGTTTTAACTAGAAGTATTTTCTCAACTTAATTATTCTTGGCGGATTTAATAAATTGGTGAATTTGAACTTGGCATCACATTAAATCTCACTAGTTTATTTTAGGTTAAAAATAAAATAAAATGAGAGAGTCTTCTGTTTTTTAAATAAAATAATTTTTAATTATTTCTAGAGACTATAGTTTCGAAGGCATTGCCTTCATCATCAGTCTATCACAATTATTTCAAATTAGTTACAAATTAAGATTTATACATAGAAAATTTTGAAAAATATATAAAACTACTTTACTAGTTTATTTTGGCACACAGTTTTTATTACTCGAGCTTGGCCTTTTTTTATAGAAGTGTTTTTATATGCAAATTTGGCCTGTAAGCTTCAGGATTTTATATTAATTAAATGCTGATGAAGAGAAATTTTTGTTTTTCGATTTCTCACTTTATTACTGCTCCAATCTATTCCACTATGTCAAATTTTAGACTTCTAGGGTTGTTGAATGATCACAATTAGTTAATTTAACTGATAAATTTCACCTCTTCATTTTAGATGCTGAAGAAGGAAAAGTTTCGGTTTTTCGAATTCACCCTTTATTAATGGATCAAATTCTATCACCATACCGGACATTATAAAAAATTTTCATACAAAATTCACTACTTCATTTTAGATCCTAAAGCGGGGAACGGAAAGTTTCGATTTTGCGATTTCAGGAATTTTTTAGGAATATTATTATTATGGGTTGAGTAACAAATTAATTCATCTTGACTACTTTCTAATAACTCATTTTTCCTCATCATCTTCTGGCTAAATATGAACACATTTTGATCAAAATTAAATTATTTATTGATTAAGCCACATCTTCTAAAACAGATGCAATCCTTAGAAAATGATAGCTATTATAAAAAGGTGACTGGAATAAAATGCGTTTAGATACATTTGAAAAAAAAATGCTCTTGAATTTTTAGATCGAATTGGGTGAAAAAATTGAAAAACGTTCAAGACCTTGTGCCGAATCTTTAAAGAAGTGAAAAATATTTGGCAGTGATTGGCTTGAGCTAGAAAGTTGTAGATTTACAAATAGATGGAGTCAAATATTGCCCTTTTTTATGAGAAATGTTAGGTGGTTTCATCTGAAACTTTTCTTTCGATAAATGTCTCAAAAACCAAAACTTCCATCTGCGATTTTGATATATGTGCGTTTTTCTGAGAAAAATTTTTCTTTGTTTTTATTTCGTGACATATAACACCACGACCTACAGTTTGAAAAACGTTGCTCTCAAAAAAGAAGAAGATAGGTAATAAGATTGGATTATAAGGATGCCGTCAAGTGGTATACTTACAAAAATTTACTTGTGTTTATAAATAATCTTTTATTACAATATAGGAAAATCAATTAATTGATAATTAAAATTATTACTAAAAAATATTATAAAATAATTCACATTGTTCAAAAATAATACTAGGTCATTTGTTTGGCGTTTCAAGAATTTAACATAATTTATCGCGCGGAGAATTTACCACTGCACGAAGAGCTATAAACTTAGTAAATTGGATTGTATCTAACTTTCTGAGATTTGCCTCGTGGTTCCGGCTTCTTTCCTTCTACTCTGTTTTTTTCACGATAGAGGGGCCAGCCCATACAGGCCTTTTAGGGGATGCACCTTCTGGATGTATCTCCTTCTCACATCAATATCATTAAAAAAAAAGGGGTGCAGAAAAATGAGGACCTTATCGGGTGACTTTATCAAAGAAAAGAAGACAGTGACATCAAAATTAATTTTGAAGCATTTTATTTTTTGATAAAATCTCCGTTATTTAAAGCAAATAATATTCAATGGTACGTTTTAAAAGATTAATTGAATTTTGCATTAAACACAGTCTAGTAGTAGCAAACACACTCTTCCAACATCACACAAGAAGGATTTACACGTGGAAAATGCCGGGAGACAAGACGAGATTTCAAATAGATTACATATTACTCAAACAAAGATTCCGAAATCAATTAAAGGACTGCAAAAGCTATCCTGGGGCTGATATATCTAGTGATCACAATCTAATTGCGATGAAATGCCAACTAAAATTAAAAAAAAATTTATAATAAAGGGGGGGGGGGGGGGTCCCAAAAAACAGTGATATATCTAAATTAAAAAATAAGGAAACTCAAAAACTCTTCCAAACGTAATGAATAAGAAACTGGAAGAAAATACACCTACAAATAATAAAGAAGAAGAAATCGAACAAGAATGGAATGATATGAAATCATGCCTGGCAGATACAGTTAACGAAGTCCTTCAATCAAAGAAAAACGAAATTAACAATCCATGGGTTACAGACGAAACACTGGAACTGATTGACGAACGAAGAACATTTAAGAACAGAAAAGACGAAGAGGAAAAGAAATATATAAAAAATTAAGACGGAAAGTTATAAGAAAATGCAGAAAAGCAAAAAAAAAATGATTCAAGAAAAATGTAAAGAAGTCAACGAAAATCTAGTATTGGGAAAAGTTGATGTAGTCTATAGGGCAATAAAAAGAAATTTTCAAGAAGACAAGCCATAAAGCAAGAACATAAGAGATGAAGGAGGCCACATTATTCTAAACGAAAACGAACAGGCAAATAGATGGAAGGAATACCTAGAAAAACTCTATGGAGAAGAAAAAACAATGGACCCAATAGAAGAAGAAGAACCTGTGGACGAAAACGAATTAAGAGACCCCATACTCAGGTCAAAATTCGAGACAGCTTTGAAGGAACTAAAAAATAATAGAGCACCCGGAATAGACAATATACAAGCTGAACTCTTAAAGAACTCTGGAGAAAAGGCACGTGACAAACTTTTTGGACTAATTAGCAAAATCTATAAATTGGGAATCATCCCAAAAGAGGCACCCTCTCTCTTAGAGAGGCAATTCTCTCTCTTAGACTAATAATAGAAAGGGCTTTTATCAGGGAAGAATCTGTCCACATCAGATACATAGACCTAGAAAAAGCATTCGTTATCGTCAATTGGGAAATTATGTTCAAAATCTTAAAACAGGCGCGGGAGAGAAGACTAATCTACAATCTATACCAAAACCAGACGGCAATAATAAATATTGGAGATGAGCAAAGAGAAGCCAAAATTAAAAAAGGTTTAAGACAAGGATGTGTGCTGTCCCCCATGATTTTCAACTTATACATAGAAGAAGCGATAAAAGAATCCAAAGACAAAATTGCTACAGATATCGAAATCCAAGGTCAAAAGATCGCTATGTTAATATTTTCTTTTTTTTTTTTTTTTTTTTTAATGCAATCGAATGCAAGAAGGGGTGCACCAGTAAAGATGTAGCCCCTATGGATCTCGAAAGACCCTTGCATTACCGAAGAGAAGGGAAAGTTGTTTAAGTGAGAGGGTGTAGACGTAGGTGTCTATGCACCCTGGTTTTGAAGGTTTGAAGATCATAGGTGCTGGGAAAGATAGAGGCTGGGAGAGAGTTCCAGTTCCTTGAAGTCATGGGGATATATGAATTCGCGAATGAAGTGGTCCGGCACTTTTCTAATTTGACCGCGAAAGAGTGTTGGGAGTCGGCAAAACGTGTGCTGCGTGCAAAGCATGCTTTGGGGGGAATTATTGATTTTATCTCATCAGAGCACCTGCCGTGATAGTATCTATAGAAAAGGGAAAGGGCGGAGACATCTCTTCGATGAGCCAGCGAGTCGAGGGAGTCGGTGAGGGTAGAATCGTCAATTAGCCTGACGGCTCGTTTCTGAATTGCATCAAGGGTAGCAAGAGAATATTTTGAGGCTCCTCTCCACAGATGAGAGCCGTATTCGAGATAGGGGCGGATTTGGGCCTTGTAGATGGTGAGAAGTTGTGGGGGTTTGTAAAATCGCTTGGACCTGAATAAGAAGCCAGTCTTCCTTGCTGCAGATTTCGCCACAGAGGAGATGTGTTCATTCCAAGACAGGTCAGATGCGACAGAGACGCCCAACATGGATAGGCTGTCACACATTTTCAGGGTATTCGAATCGAAGTGAATATCAGGGAAATCTCTATTTTCGCGCCTAGAAATTAGACAACATTGAGTCTTGTTTGAATTGAAGTTAACTAAATTTTGAGAGCCCCATTTATTCAGTTTGTCTAGGTCGAGAGTAATTGAGGAGGCAATATTGATTCGATTATTCGGGAGAGAGGGTTTGCCGTGTAGAGTGCTATCGTCGGCGTAACAATGAGTGGGGTTTGCCGTTTGATCAATAAGGTCGTTTATATAAATAAGGAAGAGTGTGGAGGAGATTACAGAGCCTTGGGGAACACCAGAGTTTGTGGAGAACGATTCAGAAGATGTTCCATCCACCACAACTTTTATACTTCGGTTTGTCAGAAAGCTTCAATCCATTTGCGAAGTGTTGGTGTGAATCCAAAGGCTGGTAGTTTGGCAAGAAGATTTTTGTGCCAAACCTGGTCAAAAGCTTTGGAGATATCAAGGGCTACAGCGAGGGTTTCTTTTCCGGCCTCTAGAGTATTGTTCAAGGTGTGGGTGACATAGGTTAAGATGTCGCCTGTGGAACGATTTTGTCTGAATCCATATTGCCTATCGTGAATTAATTTATTGTTTTCTAAGTGATGAAGGACGTGTTGGTTTATGACTAATTCCATTAATTTGGAAAGAACAGAGGTGATCGAGATAGGCCTGTAATTAGAGATTTGTGATGTGTCTCCTTTTTTTAGGAATAGGTGTTACTCTGGCTATTTTCCAGCTTTTGGGGAATATGCCCGACTCGTAAGAGAGTTGGAATAGCTTGGATAAGATAGGGGCAAGTTCAGGGGCGCATTTTTTAATGAGAATTGGTGGGATGTTATCGGGGCCTGCGGCGGATTTGGAATTTAATTTATTAATGGCTTTTATGATTATTTGGGGCCTGAAAATTATTTTGCCCATGATTCCGTTGACATTGCCCTTCTAGGAAGCAATAAAAAAGAATTAGAGGACGCCCTGAATGGAATTAACCAAATCCTAATAGAAGAAATCAAAATGAAAATAAACAAGAATAAAACCAAGGTCCTAGTATGTACAAAAAAAGAACAAACGAGACAGGAAAGCATCAAAATTAACCAAGAAAACCTAGGAGTTAAGGAATTCCGCTACCTAGGAAATAAAATAACATCGGATGGGAGGAGCGAAAACGAAATTAAATCAAGAATTGCCCAAGCAAAAATGGGGTTTAATTCAAAACAAAAACTACTATGCTCCTCCTCAATCAGCTTAGAAAACAGGAAGATGCTATTGAAGACATACTAGTATGTACGGGTGCGAAACCTGGACAATTAGAGAAGCGGAGAGAAAGAGATTAGAGGCTTTCGAAATGTGGTGCTACAGAAGAATGATGAATATCAAATGGATGGATGAAATTACAAATGAAGAAGTTCTTGGAAGAATCGGAAAAAAGAAGAACCTTGTGGAAGAGTCTGAAGAAGAGAAGAGGTCAGATGATGGGGCACACACTGAGACATGGGGTACTGCTTAGGGATATCTTAGACGGGGAGGTGGGAAAGAAAAGCGGAAGGCCTAGATCAGAATATTTCAATCAAATAATTGGAGATATGGGATGCTAGACATTTAGAGAGGTCAAACAGCTGGCGGGGGACAGAGCCGAGTGGAGACGGGTGGTTGCGTCAAACCAATCTTAGGTCTGTATACTCAATGATGATGATGATGATGATGACGTTTTGAAATACAATAATACTCAATGGTAAGTTTTGAAATACAGGACTTAATAAATAAATGGATAAGTTTGACCTCAGTTTTTGTCCAGTAATTCTGGCATCTATATTTTTTGACTCTCCTGATTGTTTTATCACTGATATCGATATGACCACTTCTGAATTTTTTCTAGTAATCCAAGATAAAATGAACATATTATTATTTTATTTAGATTGTTTCTTCATGTAATTATAGAAACATATTGCTACCTTATCAATATATTTCTACAAGACCAAAAATCTATGAATAATTTAATGATTATAATTTTTAAATTTGAATTTTATTATTTTGAGTTGTTTATTTATAACAAGAACTTTTGCTTAGTACTAGTATTATTTCACTAGTTCCATATACAGTATTTAATAAATTTATGACTAATTTCAAAAAACATTAATAAAGATAATGCTAAAATTATTGGATAAAAAATACTTGGTAGGTTTAACATTAATCTTTAAAGATTCTCCAAAAATAAATTCGTTTTATTTTTTATATCTTAATGTTAAACCTACCAAGTATTTTTTATCAAATAATTTTAAAAAAATGTTTTACCAAGTACCAACACCAAATTCCTTTAAAACTATTAGATAATGTTAAGCCTAGTACCGAAAGAGGTCAATAGATGGAAATGAGACCAGTATGAATTTTTTAACTCATTAGTGGGCACCCATTTTAGAGACGTCACAGGATTTAAAATTTATTATATTAATTTTATTCTTTTTTTTTTTAATGCAATTTTATTCATTTCACCTTCTAAACAAACGAGATAAAAATAATTGTAATTTTAATTTTATAATGCATCACTTAAATAATAGAAATCTCTTAATATTTGTAAATTAAATTATTCAATAAATTTTCTTATTATGTTTTATTACTAGATCCTGTTTTAATACTTATTGTTTTTACATATCAAAAAGAACGTTTAATGGAAATTCATCATAGAATTTCCTTAATATATCTGAGATTATTTCTGTGATAGTATCTTCAACTGTTGGGATAAGATCATCGATAATTGTATCAACATTTTCATTCAAAAAATGATTGGTTGCTTCAGCTGAAAAAAAAGAAATATCAATAACAAAAACAACTATATTAGACATAACAACAAAATTAAGGATTTTTCCCAAATATGGTATTATTTTAAATTAGATATCTTTAAAAAAGAAAAAATATTTTAAATTTTGTTTTAGTATTCGATATATATTCTTCTTTCTTTATATAGGTATATAAAAAAGAGAACATCGCGTATTCACTCATTCATTCACTCACTCACTGATCACGAACAGCTCAAAGCGTTGCACCTAGAAAGATTAAATTTGGAGTGTATATTTTTTTTACGATTTAAGGTTCAGATAAGAAGAGATTTTTTGAAATTCGAAATCTAAAGGGGGGAAAGGGCCTCAAAATTTGTTTTCATGCTTTTCAAATCTCCAAAACCAGAAAAGATATAGATATGGTTTTAGCTTGATGAATGATTAAAATACAAAAAAAATATGTTTAGGTATTTTTTCTCTTTTCAGCAAGATTTCGCGACAAATGAATCACCGGAAACAGTCTTTACATTTTGAGACTATTGTTGAATCCATTATCATCAACACTAGAAAATTAAAATTTTAAATTAACTAAGCGCCGAAAGAGCCAAAAACATCTGAAATAAAGTGCTATTTCTAGAAAATTAATAAATCGGATTCTTAGGTCAAGTTCAATATTTCATTTAGTTTTGATAATTTGACCTTTCATGGAATGACCATATCTCAACCACTGCTAAAGCTGCAGCGCGCAAACTTGGTCTCCTATTTAGGTCTAGACGCTGTTATACTCCCAGTCAACTTCTTATGCTGTATAAGGCTCAAATTCGTCCCTGTCTCGAATATGGCTCTCATCTGTGGAGGGGTGCATCCAAGCATTCTCTTGCTACACTGGATGCAATTCAGAAGCGAGCAATTAAACTAATAGGAGACCCGGCTCTAACCAACTCACTCGACTCCCTGGCTCACCGAAGAACCGTTTCTGCCCTTTCCCTGTACTACAGATACTATCACGGTGTCTGTTCAGTCGAGCTGAAATCTCTTATCCCCCCTAATGCCCTCTTTACGAGAAACACGCGGTTTTCTAACGCTCAGCACCCCTTCGCTGTCAAATTGGATAAAAGTCGAACAAGCGCTTTCGCCAACTCTTTTATTCCTATGACCTCCAGAGACTGGAACTCGCTCCCTGCCACCATCTTTCCCGCGACTTATAACCTTAAGCTATTTAAGACCCGTATCCACAGATACCTTCGACCTCCGCCCAACCCATAAAATTCTTTCTTCTTCTTTTCACGATGGAGGGGCCAACCGAGGCCTTTAGGGGTTGCACCTTTTTGGTGTAACTCCTTCTCTCATCATTATCATTAAAAAAAAAAAAAAAAAAAAAAAAAAAAAAAATATCTCTACCATATGAAGACTGATTGTAGAATAGCTGAAATGGACATAATGGATTCAGAGATTCTCAAAATTTGTATTTCGGATGAAAACTTAAATTTTAATTTTTCGGACTATGGTAATACTTTTTTATTATACTATAAATTTCAACAAATCTGGTTAATTCAAATCATTTTTTCTAAATTTGAAGATAACTTCTATTTATTTAAATACTATATGTATTTTAGAATTAATTATATACTTACAAATAGCTTGATTATTTTGTTTTAGAGTTTCAAACTTGAGTGAATTTTTAATTTTTGGTACAATAAGTTTTGTTTTCACACTGGTGAGTTTATAATAGGTATCTCCTTTAATGTTGGTGCTCTTATGCTTGCTCTCGGCAGCTCCATTAACATCAGCTTAAATGAGAAAAATATAAATTTATTTTATTATAAAATTAATTAAAGTGGTTTTAAAAATTAATTTAATTTAATTATTTAGTGCTCATTAATTAAAATAAATGAATAAGAATATCGCCAACTTTAAAGTTTAACATTAGATGGACGACAATAATCATTTGACCCCTGGAGCAACTTTGATCTTTATTTACTTTATTGTACATTTTTTGAATTCACTGAAAATTCTTGACTTTGTTTATTTTAGCTTAAAATTAACAGAAACAAGACCTTCACTTAAAAAAACAACTTTCTGGCTGTTGCAAAATGAATATAAGTTATGTTCAAAGGTCACTGCTGAGGGCGTCAGTAATGTTGTTTATAGCCTGGAGTTGTTTAAAAAAAAACAATCGAAGGATTTGTTTTTAAATTATTTTTATTTATAAACAACCTTTTGATATACAGTTGATTTATTACATTTGATTTATAATATAAGAATTATTCTAAGAAATTAAAATAAAACTTGAATAACTTATGGTTATTCTCTAAGGGGGAATAATTAATAGTTGGCTAGGAAACGTTATGTTCCTTGCGTTATAATATTTTAAGCAGGTCAGGCAGAACGTGGTCTGAATCAAGCCTGTTGTTTATCAATAGAGTAAATGAAATGAGTAGACTGCGCTAACTCAAGACAAGTCTCTTTAGTAATGAGTTTAATAATTAAGGTGGGATAACCCGACGGTGAACCGTATTGTTCCCGTGTGGAGAAATGAGTAGAGCAGGCGAGCTAACTCGGATCAAGTCTAATTTGTCCGTTGGGCTGAGGGCCCTTATATAGCGTATATTCTGGTCAGTCAGCGGTTTTGATGACGGCATCAAAAGCGCTGAGTTTTCAGTTTGTCAACCGCGTAACTTATATACTTAGAAGACGGCTCGGGATCTTTTGACCACTTTGTTATTACTCGACTTTCTTTTCGGTCTATTTTGTGTTGTTTTTTTTAATTATGACTATATTCTTGGTTTTCGGGTTTTTCTGATTGGCTTTGAATATTTAAAAGATTCTCAAAATTATATTTATTGATTCTTTTTTCACCGTATGAGCAATTTACTATGCAAAGATCAAAAAATTTTACTCCAGTTGAAATTCATCTTCAATTCTTATCAAATTTTAGATGTAGAATATTTCGAAAAATAATAAAATAAAAGAGATAGTAATGAATGTAAGGGGTGCTGCTTTACCGAGAGACATTTTACCATTGAAATAATCTTGGAGCAGCATTTGGGAATCCCAAATTTCCTAAAACGTCATGACAAGACATAGATTCATGAATTTCATGAAGCGTTGGCGATTTAATTTGAAAAATAAACCACGTAAGGAAAGGCTTCAAAATTATATATTTGCCCTTGCTTCTGAGCTCTGGAACAATTTTATATGCAATAATCAAACTTGTTATAATAATAATCCTTATTGAAAGTGTAACAGTTGATGAGAAAGTGTTCCTTGGTTATACATTTTTATTAACGCATACACCTGTGAATAATTAATTACTTTAATTTAAAAAACACGTCAAATTAAAGTTACAGGTAAGAAAATACTCAAGAATTGCTCATTTAATACATAGTATGAGATTTATAAAATCATGAAAAATTAGGTATTTTAATTATCTCTTACACATATACGATTTATTTATTTATACCTACATTTGGGAGGTTCGATGCTTCAAAAATAATCCTGTTAATATACAAATATATCTACATATATAAATAGATAAGTTTTATGAATTTTGAAAATATGCTATTCTAGTTTAAAGTCCTTAGACTAAATTCAATTTAAAATAAATTTAAATAAAACAGTTCATTTTGCTGGAAGGAGTATACTCGACTTTGTTTTAAATAATCCTGAAATTATATTTTACTCTAACCGAGCATTATACATATTATATGTACTAGAAATATTATATAAGGCCCAAACCAGTAGAAAAAATTAAATTGTAGATGGTTTTATATGTAACAAGTAATTAGTCTCAAAGGTCAATTGCCCAGATAACATTTTTGTCTCTTGGGTTGTAAATATATAATGAATAAAAAGAAGACAAATGTAAAAGATTCATTTTAATTTTTAAAATTTAAATTTGATATCTTAGAAACTTACCATAGAGGTTCAAAGCCCCAGAAATACCCGAAGGTCAAGATGAAGATTTTATGTAGGCTTCGTGGGTACACTTTTAAATATAAAGTGAAAATATCTGGGTAAGCATAATTAATTTAGCTCGATAAGAAAACTTTAAAAATATTTATATAAGCTAGGTGGATAACAATTTTATTTTATATGTAAATGTTTTTAATCTATTAATATTTGTAGATAAAAAAAGTAATGCATTTACTTACAGAAATTACCAATAAGATTACCACTTCCATGAATTGGTATTTTTAAAATGGTGCCTTCAAGGTTGAATCTGGCTTTGATAATCACCTTTACAAACGTTACATTAGTGTAAGTGTGTAACTCGTCAGAAGTGAATTTTTGTATTCTAAATAATAAAATTAAAGTTAATTAAATTATTAAAAGATAGTAAAATATATAATCGATTAATGGCTTTACATACTTGAATGAGTTGAGGTTATAATTGGTGAGCCCAGATAAAAATATATCCGTTAATTCACATACATACTTCCCACCTTGGGTTGATTGTGAAAGAGTGACTTTTGGAACATAGAACGGCTCAAATGGATTAATATTCAGTTCGGGGATTCCTGAAAACAATATCCATGTATATATTGTATTATTTTTTAATAAGGGGCCATCCATAATTTATGTCACACGAATTTCAAGATTTTTAGACCCCATTTTTATTAAGCCCCCCCACCCCCCTATACTGTGACGTCACACTATCTTTTTTATAACCTAAAATTTAATAATAATTGTAGAATTTTTTTTATAAATTAAACTCAACTAAATATATTTTAAGTTTAACTTTATTTTTATTAATATCATTTAACACATTATTCACTATTAGTATTATTATTGCATTATAAATAAATGTTTATTATTAATAAAAAATATAGTATTTTTCTTCAGTCCATGGCCAAAAGCAACAATCCTTTGAATTTTCAATTACTGGCATGCCATATTCTTTATAATTATTATAATCTATATCATTTAAAATGAGACTAGAGAGTAAAAAATATTTGAAAATTTTTAAAAATTTTTAATTTTACTTTTGAGACATCATAATTTTTAAGATCTCTGTGCCCTCCTGTCACATTTTGTCACAAATTTAAGATACCCCCTCCCCCTTACTGTATGACGTAATTTATGGACGGCCCCTAAGCCTGATGTTCAAGTTGTAGGATAAGAAGATTCTTTGAATTTGAAAACAGTAGATACTATACTGTTTACAAAATATGTGACAATGCAATAAAGTGTATATCTGCAAGTCGGATCTCCCTGATTCAAATAGTTGATTTTTTAATAAAATAAAAATAAATAAAAATTGCCGGTTATATATATTTCATTTTTTCCATTAAGCATCCCTTCATTTTTGGTTTCTTGCTCCCATCCTTTAAACCAGGCTTGTCCAAACCAAGGCCCAAGAAATCTACATGGTATCTATGGGTAGACAAAAAATCGCAAACTTAAAACTTTATGAGATTGCGACTAAAAATAACAGTGATATTAATAAAAATACATAAATTTCAACTTTTTATTAATTTATTAATTTAATACGTTATTTAGCAATGAGGTATTCATAAAATGTTTCTTAAATAATTTTATTTATACAAGCAACTATTTTTTTAAATATGAAGCACACAAAGAATGATCCAAAATATTTCATTAGCATTTTGAGAACTCACTGAGAATTTCGTTGGATCAAATATCGACGGATAAATGTCTCAAAATTTATTACAAACAATTTAGTGTTACTGGCTTGTCTTTTACTTTTATTATAAAAAATTCTTGAAGCTTAAATTACTTAAATATGTTATCTATATATTTTATGTTTTTTGCTCATCAGCTATCATTAGCGTTAGTGTATTTTATGTGTGGCCCACAACAAATCGTATTCTTCCAATGCGTTCCAGGGAAGCGAAAAGTTCGGACACCTCTGGTTTAAACAGCCATGTTTATGTATAGTAAGAATAATAAAGCATAAAGTGAAATTTGAGAATTATATTTATAAATCCTAAAATGGACCTCAGAATAACACCATCAACTCGGAATGAATCGATTAACTATCAATATTATCCTTTGGAAAAGACTTCAGAATTTGTAGTCGAAAATACAAGAACTAACTAGAAATTTTTAATTTTCTAAAATCACCATGGTTGGTCCACCCAAAAGTACTTTTGGGTTCAATAGCTATATCAATTTTCAAGTAAGAAAATATATTAAATTAAAATTAGTCTACTATTACTCCTATGGCTTGAAAAACATTTCACTATTATTGTTGAATATTCTACTCTTGTCCTACTACGTACATTGATAACCAATCTCTGGTAAGTGAATAAGGTCAAAGGAGAATTTGAAAAAAGTCTATGAACATTTTCCAGAGAGTTCAAAGTGCAAAGTGCATAGAAGTAGTACATATAACTTTGTAGTTCTCTCAAGGGACGAAGATTATAAATGTTTAACAATCTTAATACCATACACGCTTTAAATGAGCTTCGCTTCGATTAAATTATTATTAAATATTGTAATTTTTCAATTGAATTTTATGGTGCGTTCTTGAGAAAGATAACTTTCTCTTAAAAACATCGATTTATGTTTCGATTACTATTTAAATAATAGTTTCAATTCAAAAAAACTTATATATTTTATTAATGTTTTGTAAATAATTTCAAACCAAAAACTTATATTTTTATTTTTTTTTGTTTTTCGTAAATAGTTTCAAGTCAGAAAAATTATATTTAATTTTGATTGTATATATGTAGTCATCCAGAGAAATTGAAAGTTCAATGGAACTTTTATAATTTAAGTTATAATACTTTTTTCATGCCATTGTTATCTTGTTATCAAATAAATGTGCCAATTACCCTTTGGGGCAGATTGCCTGTGTAAAATGGAGAAAAAAAAATTAAATAAGAGAAAACAATTCAGAGAGAGAGAGAGAAATTGGCGCCTTCAAATGTCAATAGTCAATACTTGTTGTTTAATCTGGTATTTTTATTTGATAAAAATTTTTTTTTTTTTTATTGAATGAAATTGATTACCTTTAGCAAGATATGGTTGAATCGATGCAGCCGCTTTTCCTATACATTCTTCTTGATCTGGACTTGGTGCTTTGCATTTCGGGATAAAATTGGCTAAAAACAAAATATGTAGTAATATTAAGGAGTAAGATTATAAGATTATGAGGTAATTTTTTTAAGTGAAATTTATTTAGCAAAATTAGTCAGTCAGAATAATTCGGGCGAAATTCAAATTGAAACGTTAAGGAGGAGGGCCAAAATTAAAAGCTTGAATTGATAGAGGGAAAAATAGAGACAAGTACCCCATGCGTAAAACTAGAAGTTGCGTTAGAAGGGGATCGGCGAGCGAGCAATTGCCACAACCCCCGGAACTAAGGGGCCCTACAATTTAAGAAAAATTAATTAAATAATAAAAGACCAATGGGGCTATGTCGGGAAACGTCTATGCCAGCGAATCGATGGTAGCTAGTTTAACTCGTTGTAACTCATGACTAAAATGTAAGATCCGGTTTTCTTCATGTTTGTCCGGTCAAGAAAAGCTGGGTAAACCGGACAAAAGGTTTTAAAGAAATTTCGCGTAATATCTGGCGCTTGGGCCGACAACCGACACAACAAGTAGGATTGTAGGTAGGTAGTTAGCTGGATCAACTGCTCGAACTATGGTCAATATCTCCATGGAATCAGAAAACTCCCCCTGATGATATTTACAAAGAATTGGCTGCACTTCAAAGTGTTTTTTCTTCACTTGAAGGCAACTCCATTAATATGTGGTGCAATTTTTTCAAAAAAGAAGGAACACCGAATTTGTTGAAAATTGTGCAGTTTGTCTGTAGTGTTCCTGTATCCAACTCTTTTGTGGAACGAATCTTTATCGTCATGGGAAATGTATGGACTGAAGAAAGAAATTGTCTTGTCGTAAACATTGTAAAAAGTGAATTGTACGTTTTTTTCAATTCAAGTGCTAGTTGCACTGAATTCAAAGATCCTATCTCATACAATAATAAACCTTTGTTAAAAGCAGTGTCATCGAATGCTAAATATATATATAAAAAGTAGATTGTAAGCTTTTTTTGTTATTTTCAGTAATATTTATCAGCTAATAAAATTTTTTTTAAAGTTGTCCATTTTTTTCTCTCAAACACATTTGGCAACCCTACTCACAAGTGATAACGCGGTGATTCTTTCGTGTGTTAATTGAGTTTATTTAGACCGATCGATTCAAATAAAAATAAGTGTAATTTGGACAATATTTATAATTAAAAATAACCAGGTGTAAAAAAATATAAAAATTCAATATTTCGGCCTCTGCCCGTGCAAGAGCCAGCCAGAAATATAAATCACGGCTATCGTCTGAAAAAGAGGGTTGTGGGCCACGCATATGTACCCCAATGAGCGTCTCAAAGCTGCCAAGACATGCCTAAGCCGGGGCCCCGTCAGGCCCCCGAAGCAAACTTCATAGGTCATAACAGCGAGTTAACTATATAAGCTAAATAATTACACTGGATTCATGTTTCTAAGACTAATAGTTTTGTAGTTATTAAGATAAGACGATATAGACCTTTTCGTTAAGGTCTATTTTTCTGATCTGGTACCCGTATGTTTGGTGTGATTTTATAGACGTTACACTTCAAAATTATTATATTATTATTTGTAAAAACTTTTTTAATCAAATTTTGAATTTGAAGATTATAGGAGCGGATATATATTTTATATATTGAACAAAAATAAATTCTTTTATTCCCATCTTGTTAAAAATATCTGGTGATGACGCTGAGTCGAAATTAAAAATTTTAAATATGTATGTAATAATCTTCTTGGTTTGGGTCGATGTCCAGTTGTTTTTGGAATGAATTCAGAGGAGAATATCAGGCTCCCTTGCAACCGTTTCTTCAAGAAATTCTGTTTCTGACGATTTTTATTTAGAATAGGAATATTTTTTTGGGTAGAATTTATGTTAATAGAAAAAATAATTGAATTTTTTCTGGTCTTTGCTTAAGTGGTTAATAATCTGTGTTTAATTCTAGACATTTGTATATGAATAATTGCCAATATAAAAATTTAAACCAATAAAACAAAATTTAAATATTAAAAAGAAAAAAAATATAATTGCCAAATTTGTTGGATATTTTATATTCAACCTTGAGGTTTTTTTATATTGGGTGTGGAATTTTATTTTATATCTGTGTTGGACATGCAATCGTAGTTTGGGTGTGACAAGAGAACAATCGGAAGTTTCCCTAAATACTAACTAGTAAGCTTTATCTGAAGAGAGGCAAGAAATTAAGTATGTTTTTTTCTGGTTCCATGTCGCAGATTTCGTCGCATGCTTAAAAAAATTCCACTCCTAAAGTGTTGTAATTATAATAACATAATTTAATTTAATTGAATCCTGGAAAATCTTATCCCCAGTATTTCATAAATGGAGAAAATAGTAGTAATTTTTTCAAGACTCGGTACTAGGCGAATTTTGCGGGTACACCCGCAAAATTCGCCTATAGGTATATATTGATGTGGGAAGGGTCGAATTTTTGTGTTCAAAATAAATATAGATTCTTTTTTAACATGAAGAGTGAAGTATCCCAGTAAAGATGTTTTTTAACTCGAATAAAGCTGATTTTTTTTTAATTTATTTCGCTTTAAATTTCGAGAGTCCCAAAATGGCCATTTTTAAGTGATTTATATACCAGCCCGTTTTCGTTTAAGTATTTAAAGTAAAAATGTGAAGAATTTCTCGAAATTAATTTATTTCTCTTTATGAATGACAAATAAGAATAAATTTAATATTTCTAGTATTTTGCAAGATATGCTACTGTCTTCGGGCCTCTAGCGGGTCGAAATATTTTTTTCACTAATCATTCAGATGGTAATATATTTTAAGAACCCTTGGTATGCGAGTCCGATTCGAATTTGGCCTGGTTATTCATATGATTTTTACTTGTTATTATATAATATATAGCATTACAAATTGGATCAATAGAAGATAAATTTTGAATAAAATTTTATATTAAAATTTATTACTATAAGGGGACCGACTCTTCCATCCAACCGCTTGCTGAAGCTCAGTTCCCCTCCCTAATTTACGAAATTTACGGTAATCATACAAAGATACCTACTCTTGAAAAACTTTCATTTTTTTTATTCAATACTATTCAAAAAGAAAAATTAATTTTAAGACAAAAATACAGCGTCCGACAAGGAAGTGTGGTGTTTTTGAAAGAACTGTCATACACTTATTTTTGAACGAATTTCAAAATGTATTGTTATTATACATTAAAGTTAAAATAAAAGAAAAGTAAAAATATTTTTTGAAAAATATTGTTATTTACTATGAGTTATTCACTAGGTCATTGCTTTCACATGTAAACCTAGTTTTTTTTGTTTGTTTTTTTTAATTTTATTCAACCAATTATTTTACATGAATTGATGTATACATTGTATTTGAGCTTCGGCTTCAGAGATTATTTCTCCACCATCGACTGTCCTTGATCATCTTTTTAGTCCTTGTTTTTAATAAGAGGAAAAAACTAATTAAATAAAAAAACCTCTTTTCAGATAATTATTCCAATTCCATTATTCTCATCTCCCCAATTCGTTCTCACCGATCATGTAAACCTAGTGAAATATCTCATAGTAAATAATAATTTTTTTCAAAAAATATTTTTACTTGTCTTTAATTTTAAATTTGTTTCACCTAGCACCGACACTAGACTCTCTTAAAATTATATTAAAGTTCCATTTCCATTTCAGTTTAAATCGAAACATAGGAAGAAAATAATCACCACACTTCCTTTCTTGACCCTGTTCATTAACATAATAATACATTAAATATATGAATAATATATTAAATTCTTCTAATGTCTTACTTTGAAAAGTTAATGCAGACACCAAAGTAATTATTTTCATTTATGACATCAATGTTTTCTAATATCTACAGTATTTATGTACTTATATACTTATTTATGTGAAACATACCTAATATTTTATATTTTAAATTTTAAAAAGTTTCTAAAAAAATTTTCAAAAATTTTCTTTACTTTTTTTTTCCTTTATTTAAGGTCATTTTTTATGCTTCTAAGGCCATCAACGACCACCTTCAAGATACAATTATTATTACATTTAATTTTGGATATACATTAAAACAAAAAAAATATATATAAACTTATATGCACTTATACAATTCCACTTCCTTTAAAAATTCTATTGTATTTTTAACCGACTTCAAAAAAGGAGGAGGTTCTCTATTCGACTGAATTTTTTTTTTTTTTTTGTGCCTATGTTACCTCATATCTCCTCCAATTGTCAACCGATTTTGAAATTTTTTTTTGCATTGGGTCCAGTCTAGCTTCCGATTGGTCCCATTTTTTTTTTCGATTTTTTTCATAGGTATTAGATCTTTTTTATTAGGTTTGTTTAGACCTAACCTCTTTGTTTATGAACTGATTTCGATGGTTCTTTTTTTATCCAAAAGGGGGTGTCTTAGGGATGGTGTCATATTAATTTGGTCAAGTTCTGATGATATGATCACTATTAATAACATCACTAAAAAGAGAAAAATAAAAATTTTTAAGAAAAAAATAAAAACCGACTTCAAAAAATTAAATGCAACAAATAAAATACACTAAAAGGTATAAAATAATTATTATCTTATTTAGTTACAACTAAACGACGAAATATTAACACGAAATTACTTTTGAATTCGGTACCAAACAAACTATACCTATAAGCGAGCATATCCTCCAAACGTACTAAATTGAATCTGTCGAGTGCGATTCATAAAAGGTATATATTTGGCACCGACTTCAAAAAGTAATTTCGTGTTAATATTTCGTCGTTTGGGTGTAATAAATAGATATGTTATTTTTATACCTTTTAGTGTATTTTATTTGTTGCATTTAATTTTTTGAAGTCGGTTTTTATTTTTTTCTTAAAAATTTTTCAGTTCCAGGCTTGGTGCTTAAACATTGTTTCATATCCTTAGGTAGGTCAGTTTTTATTCATTTCTTTACTTTATTTAATATGTTTCACCAAGAACCAACACCATTCTCCCTAAAAGAAAATATCTAGTGTGTTAAAAAATATATTTTAAATATATCCTTTGGATTGAATACGTTCAAGAGCACATTTAACTCTGACCTTGGGTTGAGCCTATTTCCTTCCTTTGGAGCAAAATTTGATTCTTTGTAAGGGCTTTTATTCATATTCTACGTTATTTTACGCTACTTAAATTTTTACATTTTTCAAAATTCTAATTCGCTCATATCTCAAAAATGGCTCCATTATCTGGATCTCTTTAGAACTTTTTGAATAGTAATGCAGTTATTTTGACATGCTCACTGACTGGATTCAAAAAATACGTGAGATTAAATTAATAGGCGATTTGTCCCAAAAAAAACTTTCTAATTTTCCTAGTTCGGCGATTCTGTCCTTTCTCTTTTACATAGATATTATATTTTCATGTGCTCAGATAAAATAAAATAAGTGATTCCACCAAAAAACAATTCCTGCACTTTAATTGTGATTAGCAAACAGTCGGATACTCTTGACGTTAAATTGAAAATAAGTAAAATACAATAGTAATTTGTTTAGCCCCTTGATTTCACTCTACCTTCAATACATGAATACACAAGTCCAATAAACTGCTTCTCTTCCATCTTAATCCCAGAAAATATAAAATATTATCTTTATTTTTCTCAAGATAATCTTGATAAATAAATGAATAAATAGATAATAAAATTATATAAATAAAATGAAAGATATTAATTTGCCGATGGTAATAGATTCAAATTTACAAGAAATCATAAGTTGGTGTCATCTTTTAAATCCGATGGAATGGAATATTTTTAATTATATGTCAGAGAGGTTGTTTTTCACCCCTTCGGGAATCGAACCCGAGTGCCAGTAACAGCAATCAGGGCCACCTGGCTCGGAGATTCAAAATTCGAAGGGCAATGGAATAATTTTCCTAATTTAATATGAAAGATATTAATTTTGAATCTCTTCGAAATTCGAAACCCTCAACGACCTTTATTTAAATTATATGGCATGGCTATATGTTTAAATTTAGAATCACTATATTGCGAAATTTTACAAATTAAGATAACAATCTTTGAGTAAAATATTTTTCGCGTGTACATATGTCAGAGAGGTTCGCATCCTGCAGGTGAGCAAGGTGGCCCGGATTGCTGTTACTGGCACTCGGGTTCGATTCCCGAGAGGGTGAAAAACAACCCCTCTGACATATAATTTAAAATATTCCATTCCATCGGATTTATTAGATGACGATGACACCAACTTATGATTTCTTGTACATAAATAAAGATTTTCACAGAAATTTGTATTAATATTTTTTTTTTTAGAAAAGAAGAATCTGGAAATGTAAAATATTGTATTTATCAATTTCGAAAAAATTACATAGAAATAAAGAGAAGGAATGATAGGACATGACTGGACAAAGGGTGATAAATCATTATTATCATAAGCTATCCAGTCTGATGTTCTCCAAGACTGGTTTGCTGCATCAATACATTCCTCATTTTGACTCTATTCTTCCCTATCCTTCATTACCTGATGAATAAAAACGGAGTAATAAATAAATATTCAGAATCTCGTAAACACACCCCGTGACCATACAATACGCTTACAATCTTACGGGGGCAGAGGTGAAGATGTGATGTCATCCCGAATTTTTATTTTAACCAAAAAGGGATTTTTTCAAAATACTACTACTAATAATAATTTAATCTTTTGCTTATTTATAAGATATTTATTAAATGAGTTTCCATTTTTACAAAAATACCTTCCCATTTTGGGTAATTGTTTTTGTAGAGCCCTAGAAGATAATTGTGCAAAATTGTAGTCTACAATTCAGCTGAAGATTTAATCATTTTGATATTTTTACACTTCCCTTCTAATTAGAACATTTCATTTTTATTTCATTAATTCCTTCTGGTCTTAAATAATAACTGTATAAAATTCGGTTCAAATCGGATAAAGATTTAATTTTATTAATTTAATGTTAAAATATTTTTTTCCGATTATTTTTCAAGGTTATAAAGGGTCGCTGTGTAAAATTTGAAAAAAAGCTCGGGCTATTTTATAGTGAGATTATCTACCTTATGTATGGTAGAATTTAAATTTTTTTTAATGATAATGATGAGAGAAGGAGTTACACCAAAAAGGTGCAACCCCTAAAGGCCTGGGTTGGCCCCTCCATCGTGAAAAGAAGAATAAATAATTTTATGGGTTGGGCGGGGGTCGAAGGTATCAGTGGATACGGGTCTTAAATAGATGAAGGTTATAAGTCGCGGGAAAGATGGTGGCAGGGAGCGAGTTCCAGTCTCTGGAGGTCATAGGGATAAAAGAGTTGGCGCTTGTTCGACTTTTATCCAATTTGACAGCAAAGGGGTGCTGAGCTTTAGAAAATCGCGTGTTTCTCGTAAAGAGGGCATTAGGGGGGATAATTGATTTCAGCTCGACTGAACAGACACCGTGATAGTATCATTAGTACAGGGAAAGGGCAGAAACGGTTCTTCGGTGAGCCAGGGAGTCGAGTGAGTTTGTTAAGATTTCTGATTTAAGAAATAAATAAACAAATAAAAGACTCATTAACTACAATAGAAATATTTTTTTAAGACAGAGAAAAGGTGTAGTCCATTTTATAATGAAGTGTGACAAGAGGTTTGAAATGTATAATTAAATGATCAGCAATTTGAATAGAATTGAGAACCAATATTGCACTCAGTAATCAATACAAATAAATACTGGTCATTTGAACATCCAGTAAAAGATGAAATCAATTAAATTTAAATAATGATTCGAGTATAACAATAAAAAGGTCAAGAAGAAAAATAAGACGAAGAGATTTACTAGTATTTAGTTTTGATATTCCACTATTCGAATGAAATTGGAATAAATTTCATTTAATCAACAAAAATATTTAGAATAATTGGCATTCACAAATAATCGAAGAAATAACAATAGTGATTATTTGAGAATTAGGGATCAGTGTGAAGGAGGTTTCTTAGGCATCAAATCGATTAGGTTGTTGATATAAATTAGGAAGAAGGCCTTATCTGTATTAATGATTTTCCTATTAGACCGTTTGACCAAGTGATAAAATTAATCACTCCCAAATAGATGAGATACCCGCTAATTGCACTGAGAAATTCTCATACCTATCGAAGCCCTAGAATTAATGATAGGTCTCGACAAATGCGGTTAAACAATTCAACTGGTTCCTGTCTCTACTAATTATGGTTCCTGTCTGTTTATCTATCAAGAACTCATGAATATAAAGCTTAAAGCAATCCGTTCTGGACCTTTTTTTCAATGTACCATCCCACCAATATGTGGTCAAGTCACGTGTTACATTGTAAATAGTTTATATTTTTTACTAGAAAATATTCCATTCCAATTGCAAAAGATATAAGATTTTTTCTTTTTAGTAATCTCATTTCTCTACTGCTACAAGAGCTTATGAAAAGTCAAGTCTAAAGGAGTATCTCTCACACTTTGGGTTATTGGTAAAAATAAGATTAAATATAAAGAGTCAGTTGTAATTCAGTTAATTTAAAATATATAAATAAAAATAAAATTATTAAATTTAATGAGAAGATTAATCTGCGTTTGCGAAACCATATTACCTACCACTTATTTATATCTGGTTCAATTTTGATTAGATTTAAACCAAGATTAGACAATAGATTCAAAATTTAATGTAGACATATATTTATGTAAAATATTATAGTTAACAGATAAATGTTTTGTTTATTCTCATAACTTTTAATGCTTAACCTACATAACTTTTAAATTAAATATAATTTCGAGCAGTTTGGGTGTATTCTATGTAACACCGGTGGTACGCGTACGTACGAGGCTTGCTGTTTAGACCGATATTAATTCTACTACATTTTTAAATTCGAATTTTATTTTTCAAAAATTTTCAAAAGGGCAGAAACCATTTTAATAAAGAAAATTTTGAAAATTTGAAAAAGCAAACCCAAGACCGACAAAAAATATAATAAATACGGTAAAAATTATGTTTTAAGAGATAAAAAATATTTTTAGGGGATCAGGTTGGTCGAGCGTGTAGCATGCTTCATCATACTGACGAGTTCAAGTCTCCCTCACGGCAAAGAAAAATTTCAGGAGTAAACTGATTTCAGCCAAAATCTAATAAGCTCTTAGTTTTAATCGAGGGGTGAACCGCGACCTAATATGCTGTACACTTACTTCCATTTGTACTTCCAAATATTTCCAAGTACTTCCGAATATTTCTAAGTACTTCCAAATATTTCCAAGTACTTCCAAATATTTCCAAGTACTTCCAAATATTTCCAAGTAATTCCAAAAATTTCCAAGTAATTCCAAATATTTCCAAGTATTACCAAGTATTACCAAAGAGGTGTACACCTACTTCCAATCGCGGATCACATCTCGGTTTTAATATAAAACAAAAACAATTTATTAAGAAACATGTTCTATTATATTCTTATTAAATTTTGAAGTAAATATGCACACAAAACATTTGATCACAGGCTTCGTCGCAAACTTACAAAAATCTCAATTACAGTAATATTTTTTCTCGATAACATTTAGTAAGTACTTTTTTGGAAAATTCTAAATATAAACTAAACAAAAATATCAATAATATTTTCATGAATAATAAATTTAAATCTTTTATTGAAATATTATACTAAAAATTGATTAAAAAAAAAAATAGTAATTTATTCAAGTACTTACGAAGTTTTTTTCCAAATACATTTCCATTGAAAAGTAGTAGAATTGTCCACAGAGAATACTGCCAAAGCTGCATGGTAATTTATATTAAACGTCCCCTTAGCGTTTTACACTAAGACTGAGTATATTATTCGGATTGTTGGTTCTTTATAATACGCGGAAAAGAGAGGAAAAAAATACCCCTCTCAAGTTCAAGGTGAGCTTGTCAACCCCTGAGTTTAGATCTTGTTTACACTCAAGGTTACCAGCTGTTAATAAAATTATTGTTATAAATATATATTATTACCATTCTTAGAATCACGGGATGTTCATATCAACATTTAATAACATATACTTTTTTTCGAGTTTTTAATTGTAAATAATAAACCAGTTAATAGTTTTGTTTTTCATTCTTGAATTTTATTATTTCATCCGTCCTTTCATTCAATAGCTGTGTTCTTTTAGGTAGTTCTTTCACAAATGCAAAAATTCAAGAAGCCTTCGAAACTTGGAATATAAACACACTGTTAAAATTTTAAGACCATTTACCACACCAAACATGAAATAATTGCAATTAAAAATGAAATTTTTACGTATTGGAGATTGGGAAAGGGTGGTAAAATGATCATTATTTTTTGGAACGAAGTTCCTTATGGGACGCCTCGGAGTGGTACCCTAACCGGTGAAAAACGTCCGTAGCGTTAAGAAAAATTAAAAAAACATCCGTAGCGTTAAGAAAAATTGAAAAATGCTCATGCGCGCGCATCCACTCAGCCACTCTGGAGGCGGGGCCTCTGGCTTGTGCTGTCTGAATTCCATTTCTCGAACATCCTTCGATTCAACAGGTTAGTATTTCATTACCCTTCTCTACCTCTCTGCTTCTATTTATCGAAATAATCCTCTTTAAAAATTTTTCCCCGTGAATCCCTAATTGATTTCATAACTAATTCCTATAATTTATTTATTTATTTAATTAATTGAATTTTATTATTTATTTATTCTATTTAAGGAAATAAAAATTAAAGAAGAAGAAAAAATTCCTTGGAATTTGATTTCCAACGAGGATTTGATGAATTATTATTAAAATATCTAAGATTATTTATTTATTTATTATTAGAGTATCTATTAGTTAGATATTTATATAATATACTGAGTAAAACATTGTATAAATTCATATACTGTTTTTTCTCAAATAGATATTTGGCAAAAATCAAATAGATATTTGGCAAAAATCGAATCACAAATATATATATCTTATTTTAGTTACCATAAAGCTATAGTTTCTATGATAGAACATAATTAGGCTTAATTATTATTATTCATATAAATACCTGTTTCTTTTTGTATATTATTATTATTATATATTATATATTTTTATAAATCATTGTAAATAAAATAAAGGTGTTAAGATAATTTTATAAAGTAGTTTCTTTGCTTTTTATCGATAAAAAAATCATAATAAAAAATGTATACCCGAATAATTATTTTTCTTTATACCTAGAATAGAACTTAAAATTAATATTTTTATAATAAGGAACTTCGTTCCTATCCGGTGTCCTACGACACAGATCGACTTTTTTTTTCATTGAAGGACTTTCAGTATCTTGATGAAAAACTAATATTTGTAAGAATAATATATTCGGAGTAACTTAAAAAAATTAAAATTATTTACCTCGTAGTTTTGATAAAAAATAAAAAACAAACATATTTGGGCTATTATTTTTAGTGGAGAGGATATAATATCAATGGCTTGCGAACTTTCCATTCATAAAGAGAATATAGTAGTGTAAAAAGTACAGTTACTTTAAAAAAACATAACCTAAAATTTTAGCACCGTTCATATTTATAAAGTGGTTACGAGGCTAAAACTTTTTGAGTGGATTGTTGCGAAAGAACCTCCTTGAATTTGATTATTTACTAAACACTCTTAGCCCCTTAACTTGTTTCAGCCAAATGTTGTACAATTACTCTGTAGTACCCTAGGAAACTATGCATACAAAAATTAACTTATCCTAAATAAGAGGGGGGGGGGGGGGCCAAAAAAAATTATTTCCCTTGGCCCTATTTCAGACAAATTTTATACAGCTTGTATGTAGGGCTTGAGTCCAATATTTTATCTCATTTTACTTTCATTTTATCCTGCTGACGACAAAGCATTCTGGAAAGTTATCCAGAATAGGCATCTATTATTATTTTATAATATTATCAATTTAAAAAGAAAAAAAAAGAAAAAAGAAATACATGAACAAAATGAATTCAACAAATAAGATTAAGAAATAACGGGTAGTGAAATCTTTACCTTGAAAAAGTAGAAAATAATTAGAAATATTTTGACCTTAATCTTAATATATATAACCAGACTGGCCATCGCAATAATTCCCCATTATATTCTATAGAATATAAATGTGGAAGTAAAAAGAGAAGGTGATGTTTCATTCATAATCAACGCAAAGCCTAAATAGCTTGATAACTTTTAAGGAGTTCGGTGTTGGTTCTAGGTGAAACATTTTATTATTATACTAAATAGCTTGACCTAGAAAGATGAAATTTGGAGTGTACATTCTTTCAACGATTTATGGGTGTGCTAAGAAGAGATTTTTTGAAATTCGAACCCTAAAGGGGGGGAAGAGCCCCAAAATGTGCTTTCAGAGTTTTTCAAGATCTCTTAAACCAGAAAAGATATCGATATGGGTTTAGTTTAGAAAGCTGAAGCATTGAAATACAAAAAAAACATATTAATTTGAGTATTTTACTCTATTTGTGGCCGAAAGGGAGATATAATCATTTTGGGGTACATTTTTAAAATCTTTAAAGTGCTCTATCTCTTCGAGTTTTTAAGTTTTAGTACATAAGTTTATTAATGCTAAATCTCGGAATTTTTTTGATTTTTTTGAAATTTGACCCCCTGAACTGAAAAATGGGGGATTTTTGATTTTGTGGTTTAAAACACAAAAGTCTTCGTATCTTTCTTGCCCTTGTACCAAACTCAACTAAATTTTGTATACAGAATCTGTTGGCCTCTAGGGAGCTAGAAATGCAAAAACTGAGTGCGGGGATGGGGTGCAGGAGTGGAATGCAAGGGGTCCAAGGTGGGGGTGGAATGGGGGGAGGCTGCGTACTGATGTGTAGGGTGGTTGCGGAGGTGGAATAGGGCTGGGAGGGGTTCGTGGATGGGGTGCAGGGCACCCGGGATGGGTGTAGGGATGGAATGAGGGAAAGGGTGCGAAGTGGGATGCAGGGTGGGTGTGGAGGTGGAATGGGGTTGGGGTTTAGGAGGCCGGGGTGGATGTGGTGGTAGAACGGGTGCAAGGGTGTATAGTGTGGTGCAGGATGGTGCGGTGGTGGAATGGTGTTGGGTGCGAGGGTGAGGGTCCAGTGGACCACGCCCTCTGGATAGAGAAGACGCCCGCCGAAGGCGGGCTTCTCAGCTAGTATTCGATAAAAATATAGGCATTGGTTCCATGAAGCTGATGGTGAATCCATGAAAAATGTCTTAAATTAATTAATTTTTAAGATATATTTATAGTTTATTTATATCTCGAATAAAGGACTTACGGGCATAAAGGGCCTCCAACAACAATAGGCCACCATTCACTATTCTAACCTAAACTCATTTTTGTAATAAAAAATATAAAAAATTAAATTTCGATCAATTTGAAATGTTATTGTGAAAGAATAATCATCAAGAGAAAATTAAATGAGACCTAAAGTACTAGGGAAAAAGGAAATATGTAAAGTGCTTGAAAGGTGTAGATTTGATTTATAATTTATAAAAAACAAACAAATTATAGGCATGAATTCTAAAAAGAATTGTTGCGAGAATAAAACTGTTAGATTCATTAAAAATTTGGAGAACTCAAAACTTTTTTAATTTTAAACCACAATCGAAAAGTTACGCTTTCGGGCCCAATGCATTAAATTCTTGTGGAGGAGTCTGAGGAAGAGAAGAGGTCAGATGATGGGGCACACACGGGGGATTGCTTAAGGATATCTTGGAGGGAGAGGTGGGAAAGAAAAGGGGAAGGCCCAAAATATTTCGACCAAATAATTGGGGATATGGGATGCGAGACATTTAGAGATGTCAAACAGCGCTGAGTGAAGATGGTTGTTTGCGTCAAACCAGTCTTAGGACTGTATACTGAATGATGATGATGTTGATGCATTAGATCTGTAAAAGCAAACAACCGTTTTTTTAAAGGGGGGGGAATAAATTTATTATTAATAAATTAAAAACAAGCATTTTTTAATAACAAGAAATAAATTGGATGATTATTTAGTTTAGATTACATAACAAAACCTATATTGATTAATATATATTACACTTAATTACAACATGTTTCACAAACTATGGATTTATGTTATTATTTTAATTTATTAAAAAACACAAAACATCTCATTAAAAGGCATTAAATCCTTGAGATTAAAACACCTGCTCCTGTTGAATGCACAGCTGCACATCTACACTAACCATAAACAGAACTGTTTATGCCTGCCTCTAGTGAGGGAAGATACATGAGAGCTCATGAGTTCGACTTTAGTGTAAGGAGAACTAATTTGAGATTAAAATAACAATAATCTGTGAGATCAATTGCGGATAAAGCAGTCAAAACAAATTGTTGCCTAATCTCTAGGCGCATCAATAGAAACCTTCCAGGCATATCGTTTGATTCTATCTCACTGAAATTCAGAGATAATATTTCAATTTTGGGTGATATTCTGGGGTCTGACTTCTCCTGAAATGACCAAATCACGTCTGCTGCTAAACCTGTTATGTGCAAGATTGGGTTTCTATTCAATTTTACACCTATAATCAACTTATTATCCTAATAATAATAATAAGTCTCGAATACGGCTCTGTGGAAAGGAGCCTCCAAGCTTTAAACTACTAGATGCAATTAAGAAAAAGAGTAATTAAACTAATAGAAGACCTGCTCTCTTATCTAACTCACTCGACTCCCTGGCATACCGTAGAACCGTTTCAACCCTTTCCTTGTACTATATAGATACTACCCTGGTATTTGTTCTTCGAGTTGAAATCAATAATCCCTCCCAAAGCCTTTTTTGTAAGAAACACTCTTTTTTCGAATGCCTAGAACTCCTTCCCTGTCAAATTGAATAAGAATCGAACCAATGATTTCGCCAAGTCGTTTTTCCCTATGACCTCCAGAGATTGGAACTCGTTTCCTGCCACAGTCTTCCCCAGGACCTATAACCTTCAATGGTTTAAGACCCCATATACAGATACCTTCAACTCATATATCCATATTCCATATCATAAAATCTCATCTTCTTCTTTTCACGATCGAAGGATCCATTCAGCCCTCTAGGGACTGCACTTTCTTCATATAACTCCTTCTCTCGACATAATAAGAGAAAAATTTTCATAGAAATTCGACGCTTATTTATATATTTTTTTTCTAAACATCCGTAACAGCCGTGTTCCGGCCGAGATGCGGTCTTGTATAAATATTATAGCGCGTTCGGCAGAGGTTCAGCCTGGGTTTTTGGATTTTTTGTTAAATGTCACAGACCCAGTGCGTTCTGAGTTCGGTCTATCAAGACCACAATTTATTCTTTAAATTTTGTCACAGCCTCAGTTCAACCGTGCTTCGGCCCTCTAAAAGCTGTGCGGCCGTGCTTCAGCCCTGATTCAGCCAATTCTCATTTTTACACGGGCAATATCATAAAAAAAAAGGTTAGAATTTTGGGGGCATGATAGTAGGTAGTGTAAGAACTTTTAAAATTTTATTATTTTATTAGTTAAATAAATAGATATAATTTCCCGGAATCATTTATAAATAATGAGAAAATGAAAGATAAGAATATAAAAGTGATAATTCAAGAGAGAAAAAGTAAAATTTTTCAAAACGCAGTGTGGTGGCTCTGGAAATTTTGAAAATTTGGGTAATTTGAGCCTGGGTTACTCCCAAAATCATTTTCTTGACAGTATATTTAAATGTAAATTCACAAACATTTGTATTAATTTTTTTGCAACGAAATTTTCTCTGGAGAGAGACGGACTGGTAGAAATTTTAATTGAATGTAATGGAAGGCAGCCCAGAGGTAGTGAGGAAAGAAAAAATTAACACATATAAAATAAAGTGTAATTTATTGGAATCATTCCTCCTTTCCTTTCAAACCGACGTTTCGGAGAGGGAAAAATCCTCCGAAACGTCGGTTTGAAAGGAAAGGAGGAAGGATTCCAATAAATTACACTTTATTTTATATGTGTTAATTTTTTCTTTCCTCACTACCTCTGGGCTGCCTTCCATTACATTCAATTTGTATTAATTTTGATAATTTACTTATTTAATATTCTAACATTTCCCTATTCGGGTTTAGGGCTTCATTTCCATATATATATTTATTATAGAATAAGATACACAATTCAAAGTTATCTTGTCACTCTTCTTCACCTCTCAGTTTTGCCCTTTTCGCTCTCTCCCATTCTCGCCAGCATCTGCACATCCCCTCATTCACATCACCTCCCAAAAAGTTCACCCATCCTATCTTCTCGTATTTGATATTACTTTAATTATAACATTTTTATATTAATATTTTTTGGTACTTAAATTGCTTTAAAAAATTTTGTTTTGTTTTTCTAAATAAATATCATCCCCCTCCTCGTGAAAAGTTCTATGTACGTGTCTTAACCAAAGGTATAGGTATTTCTCCGACTCAACATCATATTGAATTTTTTTTGGATCCTATAAAAAATCAAAAAAGAGTGTACAAATGTCCTTAAGGATAATTAATGAAAAAGTCACATAATTTGATCAAAAGATCGTTAAATAATTTAAGGGGTTGATTATATTTAATAAGGGCGGAAAATAGTTCACCATTCCGTGGTAAAGACAATTTGCAAAGATGTTTTCCAGTCAGCAGCTCCGAGAACAAATGGCTCGCCTGCCTTGATCCCCCTTCTTATATTACAACTAAAGAGAAGTAATATGGAGAAGGGGATTTTTCAATATTTTCAAAAAATACCTTCAAATTCAATAAATCCTATTTCATAGCTAACCGTCTACTTATTTTGTTTCTAGCCCTTGGTCATGAGGGTTGAAAGTGGCCCAGAACCTCCCCCCGCTCCCCAAAGAATTAATATAAAAATGAAAAAATAAGATTTTAAATGTTTATAATTAATTTTCCTAAAAATAACCATTCGATAGTTCTTTAGTAGATTATTGTGAGAAAAACATGACTTTCACTTACCTCTGTATTATCACTTAAAAAAATAAAAACATTTGGTGTGGTCACCACACGACTTTCAAATTTTCACTTATTTGAAATCAGCGCGACACTCCTAATTTACACCCCTTCCTTTATTTCAATCGGATTAAAATTTATACACGAATAATAACTCATGAGATAAGTACACCAATTTTAAACAAAATTTTTAATACCGTTTTTGAGAAAATAAAAAAAAAACATGAAAATGTCCACTTCTGGTGTTCCGATTTCAATTACTTCAAAGCTTGCTATACTCCTTCTACCCTATATCGAGCTTAAGTTTCGAATTTCATAGCTCTGAGACTTATGGCTGCGAAATGCAGGGGGGATCCATACATACGTACGCACTGACCAATGGATTTTTGGCCTATGGGGACCAGAATTTCCCGTACTATTAAGGGCTTGATTATACAAGCTTCATTAAATCTATTCGTTTTTAAAGTTTTAGTTATATAAGGAGTATAACAATGTCGGTCTCATTAAACTTAATTATTTATAATAAATTACTTTTTTTATTACAAATAAAAGTATTTAATTTAAAAATATCTTAACTGAATAAATTATTATATAATAACAGAATGAAAATATTTTTATAATAAGAGCAGAAGTAGTAGTAGTGGTAGGCGAAAAAAGTAAATTTGTAAACACATCAAGAGATTGTCTGATACTGGATCCGAGTTGTTATGAATATATATTAAAAAATTTTCGGTTATTGATCCAGGGGAAGGTAATGGGTAAACACCCCTGTGAAAAATTTCCTCAGAGGATACTCTACAAAGTAATCGCCGACTCTCGGAATCGAGTATGGCACTTGAAGAAGAAGTTTGATCCAAGAAGGTAAAATCCCTGAAGTTCGGGGAGGGGCCTTGCATTTGAAAAAGATGGAGAATATAAAGAAATTTTAGCGATTGGGTCCGAGTCTTTGGTTTATTAGTCGCAGAAAAGACGGATTCGGAAAGAGAGTTCCAGTCTCTTGAAAGGTTGTTTTTTGACAGTTGGATTCAATTCCCAAAGGGTTGAATACTATGTTTCTAACACCTAATAAATATTATCCATAACAATTCGGAATGAGTTTAAGATAGTTTAACATTATAGTGATTTTTACAAGAAAATTGAAATCTAAGCAAAATTAACTTTTATACAAATATCAATTTGATATTTATTGATTTTCCATTTCATAGAGAACATTCATTGGAAAATCATAAAATTTTCCAAGAATATCTTTGACTATTTCTTTAATAATATCTTCGATTGGTCCAATCACATCTTCAACAAAGAAATCAATATTTTCTTTTAAAAAATGCTCTGTTGCCAGATCTGAAAAGAAATAAATGTCAATTAATTAATAGAAATAAAATAAACGTTGTACAAAAATTGAAGAAGAACTTCAATAAAAAAAAAAAACTTTGTCCAATAAACTGAATTTTCAATCTACTAATTATAATGGACATTAATCAACATAATTTAAAATAAACAACTTTCGTATAATAATACTTAGATTATCTAATCAATGAATTTTTATTAAAAAATCTAATTTTTTTTGTTTGTTTAAAAAAATGACAGTAACAATTTAACTCATTTAAGTTAAATTTTCGGGCTTCAGATACGTTTTCCTAGAAGCGACGAAGTGATCATCGCTCCCACAAGCCGCTGAGGTGTTTCCCTGCAAAATTCTGTGGCTATTATGGTAATTTATTGCTAAAAACTCGTGTTCATTCAAAATTAATCGTTAGCGACTGCGATAATGAGTCATTGGCAAAAACAAACGAGACTCTAGGGATCTAGAAAAATGATATCTGGAGAGCAGTCTTTAGACTTTTATTTCAAAATAAATAGTCCCTTAAAATTGCTTAATTAGTCATTTAAAATGCATAAAAAGTCTTTTATAGTCCTTGGGCGAAGGAAGAGAAAATATATATATATATATATAGGTTATGGTGGTCCTTATTTTGGGTATTTTCGAATTTTTACGCTGGGAGAGGTTCATATGGTTCAAAATAAATAAAAATAAAATATCCCCCAAGTTTCAAGCCCCTATCTAAATTTTAAACTGTGCCTCAGAGCGATGTAAGATTCCCATCTATATATCATGGGGTTTTTCGCATTGAATGATCAATTTTTTATTCAGGCCAAAGCAATGGTTTAAAAAATTTGAAACTCTGTAGATTTTATCCTTTTAATAGTAGCTACCTTTCAGAATTTTTACAGATTTGTAGCTATTATAACTTTGGAGTCTATAACTTACCAACACTAAGATATGGCAGTATTTTATCTAGTTGTAACTCCAAAATTATACTAAAATTCTGAAAAAAAATACTCTGAAGGATAGCTACTATTGTTAGAGTTCGTAACTGTGATGAAACTGTATTAGATGAAGGAGGAGGTATCAGCCAAAGATGGAATCACTGGGTTCAATAAAACACCTTTAATAAAAACGTTTCGGCCTTAATTTATTTATTTATTATAATTGACTTTCATTCTGAAACTTTTGGGTCCAGGCACGTTATAAATTTGCATGAAGCTAAAAAATTTTATTTTTATTTTTGACAAGGCTTGGTTCGATCACATATGTGTACCGCATTTTGTGTATAACTCCTAATTAACTGAAGATGGCCAAATAAATTCAGGCCGAAACGTTTTAGTAAAGTTGTTTTATTGAACCCAGTGATTTCATCTTTGGCCGATACCTCCTCCTTCATCTAGGATAGCTACTATGAAAAGGGTAAAGTTTACAGAGATTCAAATTTTTTGAAATATTACTTTGGCCGGAATAAAAAATTGATCGTTCAATGCCAAAAACCCCATGTTATTTAGATGGGAAACTTGCATCGCTCTGATGCACGGGTTAAAATTGAGATAGGGACTTAAAACTTGGAAGATATTTATTTTTATTTATTTCGAACCATGTGAGCCTCTGCCAGCGTAAAAATTCAAAAATATCCAAAATAAGGACCACCCTAATTTAGGTATATATTTTGCTTAAGGCAGTTGTTTAGCAACAATACTAGCAAAAAGTTAATGTTAGAGTATATAGAACAGACAATAAGGATTCATAATTCATAAGCCCAAAACTTTTTGCTGTTTATGTACCACTACTAGCCAATCCCGTGCTCGTTTGAGAAATCTGGCAACACTGTCCGTGCTTGTATATATTTTATCATAGAAATGTCAGATAAAGTACATTACAAAGGAAGATTTATAAAACAAAAAGTTCTTAATAAGCAATTGAAAGCTGTTGCGACAATGGCTAAAGCGAAAAAAACGTCAAAAAAGTTCTAAAGTAAACCCACTTTTTAGATTAAATAAATGCTTTATTGCCAGCTTGTTTTTAGAGTAAATTTTTCATTATTTATTCATTATTATCTCAGAAAATGTCTTGTAATTATGAATTAAAATTTTCTTAAAAAATGTATTAGTTATTGTTTAATGTTGGTTTAGTTTTTTATAACAATGGTAAGAAGAGTATGTAAACTTTCCGATATACCGTATAGTGCAATATATAAAAGTCTGAAAAACTCTATATTTGGAATTTAATATCTCTGGAACTATATTATTCATAAATTTCGTTTTGCCACCAATCGATGCAGAAGTATTTAAATAATAATCTGTCTAAATTTCAAAAAAATCCTAAGAAAACCCAAATGGTGAAACAACTATTTTTATCATATTTCTATTGATTAAATAATCTTGATATATGTAGTAAAAACAATGATTTCTCTCTTATACTTACAAATTGCTTCATTGCCTTGTTTAACAGTGTTAAAATCAAGTTGGTTTTTATTTTTTTGAAGATTAACTTTTACTTTTGCTGTTTTAATTTTATAAAACGTTTCTCCGTCTATAATGGTCTTCTTATGCAATATTTCAACAGATCCACTAACGTCGGCTAAAATAAAAATTTATATTAATTTTTAAATTATACATATAATTTTCAACTTATACATAGAAGAAGCGATAAAAGAATTCGATGATAAAATCGATACAGTAATTGAAATCCAAGGACAAAAGATCGATATACTAAGATTTGCTGATGACATTGCTCTACTAGGAACCAATAAAAAGAATTAGAGAAGATTTGAACGGAATTAACCAAATCCTAATTTAGAAGAAATCAGACAGGAATGTATACAAATTGACCAAGAACCCTTTAGGAGTTTAGGAATTACGCTATCTGGAAAGTAAAATTACATGGCGTTGGAGGATCCAAAGCCAAAAAGAAATTAAATCACGAATTTCCCAAGCTTAAATGGGGTTTAATTCAAAACAATAACTGTTATGCTCCCCCTCAATCAGCTTAGAAAATAGGAATATGCTATTGAAGAGATATCTATGGTATAGAATAAGAGAATAGCCATGTATGGTTGTGAAACCTGGAAGATTGGAAAAGCAGAGAAAAAGAGATAAGAAGCTGTGGTGCTACAGAAGAATGCTGAAAATCAAATGGATAGATAAAATTACAAATGAAAAAATCCTTGAAAGAGTCGGAGGAAGAAGAACCTCGTGGAAAAGCTCAGATAATGGGACTCACAAAGAGACAGGAGATTGATTAGGGATATCTTAGAGGGAAAAGTGAGAAAGAAAAGAGAAGGGAAAGGTCCAGATTAAATTGGTGCAATTTTTTTCATCACTTCCATCAATACCATCCTTAATCTGATTACAAACCATATTTTTTACTATACCGGCACCATAGTCGCATATGAAAAGATAATTCAGACACCTGAAAAATTAATTGTATGAACCCGACCCCCAACATAAGAAGTACCTCATTGAATATAAAATATTTATAAATAGATTATTTTATTTGGTATGTGTAAGGCCTCACATCATTTCTTCCCATTAATTATTGAATAGGGAGTCGGGCTGGTCGTTCGCGAAGCGTTGTTGCTTCATCGTGATGACGGATCGAGCTAGCTCAAGCATCGCTCCAAGTAGAAAGAAATTTGACCGGCTATAATGTGACTCATACAGTAACAATACTACCACTTTATATAAATATATTATGTAACATTATATCCGGCTAAATGCACTATAAGCGAGGGTTGAACCGCGATCTAATATTGTGTACACCTACTTCCACTTTCACTTTCATTTCCAATTAGAAGATAATAGATAAAGGGGCATTATTTAATGAAATCCAAAATAATTCCACATAATTCCAAAAACGTGTACACCTAATTCCAATCCACCCCTCACCCCTCGACTATAAGTATACGAGGGCAAAAAAACAAGAAAAACCGAAAATTCCTATAAACGCGCCTAGAAATTAGATAAGCAATGTGACTCCCCTGTAATCAAGTTAGCTAAGTAAAGGGAATCATAATATAATACTGTAAAATAGATACATTTACCACATTTGCTTCCAAATGTTTTTAATTATTATAGATATGTGTTTAATCTATAAAATAAGCTTCTTTAATGTTTAACAACAATAATCCATATTACCCCTAATATTATAAATTTTGGTCATTATGTATGTATGGTCAAGTTATGAAATTGGTCATTGAAACAGGATTTACTTCATAACAATATTATCTTAAAACAAAATAATAATGCATTTACTTACAGAAATTACCGACAAATTTTCCATATCCATGAATTGGTATTAATAAAATAGTACCATTGATGAGATAATTAGATTTGATAATTATGTTTTCAAATGAAAAACTCATAAAATAGTGATATTCTTCAGGCGTAAACTTAACTAACCTGGAGATTACAAAAAAACAAAAAAAAAAGCAACAACAATTAGTTACAAGAATAAAAAGTTCAAATTAAGTTTTACTTACTTAAAGGAATCAGCCTTATAATTTGTGAGTCCGTAAATATCTGTATCAATAAATTCACATTTATAAGTTCCTCCTTGAGTCGCTTGTGCTAGAGCAACTTTGGGAACATGAAATGGTTCAAACGGAAGGATATTCATTTCAGGGATTCCTAAAAACAACAAATTCAAAGTAAATGTCCGTTTTAAGGAATAACATGAGTGAGCTTCAAAGTTAATCTGAAAATAAAATTAAGTAGGTATTCATGTTTTGACCTTTTACCAATACTATAGTCTACCTGTATGAGGGTAGTTTGGAGGGGGCGGAAAGGGGGTCAGTGGCCCCTATAAAACTCATTGCCCCCCCCCCCTAGAATAATCGAAACTAAATTTTTATGAGGCTTCACTTATGTATTTCACAATAAATTATTTCGTTATTTCCAGAATTTGTCAATTCTACTGAAAAGTTATTTGATTTTTCTAGGGGAGGACTGCCCCCTTGCCCCCTACCCCTAACCACGACCATGACTTAAGTAAACTATTGGTTATCTGAGAGACCCATAGGAGAAAAATAAGAAAAAAATAGAATATTGACCTATCAACAAATAAAAATATGTTTATTTTTTAATAAAAAAAATATTGTATTTAATAACATTTTATTCACACATCATAGCAAAATAAGTTTCCTATTGTATATGAACAGTTTTAAAATTGTAATTACAATATAGGTTGAGTCTGCGATAGTCTCTCGTGAACTGATTCTCTTGGATCAATGTAATTTTTTAGCAACTGAAGAAGGGGTTAGTTTTCAAATATTTAGTGGCCCAGCATGAAAATCTGTAATTTGTTATTAAAAAAAAGTCAATTTTACTAAAAAGTTAGTTGATCTCTAATCGGATTATCGAAATTGAAACCTTGTGATAGCTAATTAGCTGGCCGCCCCCCCCCCCCCCTAGGAAAACTCTCTAACAATGCCTGTCTGCCTGTGGTATACCTTAAATAATTATTTGTTTCCCCGTTATACAGGATGTCTCTGGAGGAAATCAGAAGGCATAGAAAATCAGTCATTTTAAATAAAACAATGGATACCCTTGATGGTTTTCCAGATTGATTTACTTTAAGGTGTTTTTGCTTTTGGTACATAGGTACTTTATTATTTAATACAAATTGAATTTTCAAATCATAATATACGCTCCTTATAAAGGGCATTTAAAAAAAAAAATTATAGAAAATTTAAAAACACACTGATAAATTTTATATTAACTATTTTTATCGTAAGACCAAAAGACAAGGTGAATAAAAGATACTTATCTTGAGTAGTAGTGATATTAATATTCAGATAACGGAATATGTATTAATATCAAATTTATTTTAAAGTAATTCTATGACGGAATCCATTTGAGATAAGATACATTTTAACAATTTTATAATGTGCCTTTTTTGTTTGAAATCACTGAGTTTTTAATGAAATATATCACAAATTATAAAATTTGTCTAATAATCGCTTATGAGATGAAGAAGGTAAAGAAAAAAATGATTCAAGAAAAAGTTAACGAAAACAACCAATGCAGCCATATATATATAGGCAATAGAAAGAAGACAAGGCAAAATGCTAATACATAAGAGGTGAAGGTATAAATTTATAATAAATTTATATTAGAAAAGCATTAACACAGATATACATGTATATCTGTAATGCTTTTCTGATAAGAATCACTCGATCATTATACATAAATATTTTATTCGCATCCACCTACAATTAATTATATGTCTATTTTTTGTAAAGTATTAGAAATATTACTTACTTGGTTATTTGTACCAAGTGAGTAATAAATATAATTATATAAATATATCAAGGGTTATGGTGAAATAACATGATAGGCACAAACAATTTATTAAATGAAATAATTTCAAATAGTATAGAAAATACTTTTTTTAAAAGTAAATCGATTGATGAAATTTGTAGGCTAAAAGAGAAATCTGTCGACTTTTAAACGCCGAAAACTGGAATACCTTGAACATATAAAGAGAAGTCCGCATTCTAAACATGAACTAACACCGATCTCTACAACTATTCAAAAAGAAATACTTTAATCAATCTAGTTGTTTTATTGATAAATATATTCCTGTTTTTAAATAGAGATAAATATTTTTAAGTGATTACCTTTCGCAAAATAGGGAATCATTTTTTCAGCCGATTTCAGGATGCATTCTCCTAGATCTGGACTTGGTATTTTGCATTTCGGAATAAAGCTTGCTATGAAAAAATAAGAAAATATTAATTATAAAAAGTATCAAATAAAGTAACGAATAGATGTATTATTAATATTATTTATTTGTTTATTTATTATGCAAGAGAATTGCATGTGATCATATGTTTCAATTGATTCGTTGATTGATTCTGATTAGTTTAATGAAACCAATATTTTAAAAACGATGCCATTTCAGTCATGAAAATAAGAAAATTAAATAGCAAGTGGTTTGCATTAATAAAAAAAAAAAAAAAAAATAAAAAATCATGGCTATTTATTTTACTTTGGAACCATCTGGTATCAGAACTAAAAGACAATTTAATTTTTTTTTATTCAGAATTCTCGTGATCAAAAATTATATAAGTTTGTTTTTAAATCTAATCATTAAGTAGTTTTATATAGCTTAACTTCAAAATGCAATAAATAAATATTAATGCAAATACTTTGTCGAGCACATGTATTAATTTACGACCACCTGGTTGAACATGGGTAATACTAAACACAATTTAAACGCTACCGCCTAGCCTATCTGACCCCCCCAGGCGCAAATGTTAAAATATCTTACTAAATTTACATTTTTTTTTATGAAAACTTTTTGTTATTTTTTTGGTCTAGTATGGCCAAATCGAAAATTAAAAATACGTAATTTAAAATCCTCAATAAAAAACTAAAAAAAAAGTAAATAAAACAATAAAATATTTTAAAATAACAACATAAATATAAATCCAAAAAGATAATTAAAGTTCTGCATTAAAATAATGTAAGCTTAGTAGAAATGTCTCATCTGGAGTGTGTTTTTTTAATAGGAATGAACTTTTTGGCCCGAGAAGCTGCCCGCCAGGGCCACCGGTTATACACGCACGAAAAGTACATTTTATTATATTATTCATTTTAAAAATAAGTTTAAAATTCACGATGAAATCGATTTATTTACTCAGGGAGAGTGTAAGTTTAAGAACATTTTTAAATGTTTAAATTAAATTAATATTTATTAAATATATAGGTGTTAATCCTTTAATTTTTGTCATTGATTTTATTAAAGATTCAATTTTAGATTTTTCATTAAATTGAAGGGTTGGTTTTGTCACAAATATAATAAAACAATAATTTTAATAACTATTAGAATTATTTAATTGATAACTATATTCAATTTAATGAAAAATTTAAATCAAGTCACTTAAGTTCTGGAAGAAATTCAATTTTAGATACCAATCCAATTATATTATTTTAATAAGTGAGTCCTCATACTTGAGAAAGATCGCAGAATTAGCCGATCGAAACGTCGTAGTTATGTTCAAAAAATACTTATAATTAATTACATATGTTTTAAATTAATTATAAAATTAAAATTATTTAATTTATCTTTCTAAAAGCAAAAAAAGTTTTAATAAAGCCGTATGAAAAAAAAATGTTTGTAATAAATTTATTTACTTACGAAGTTCTTTTCCCAAAATCAATTTATTGAATAGGATTATAAGGGTGCATATAAAATATTGTCGTAACTGCATTGTAAGAATTTATTATGTGATCTCTTGGAGATTTTTAACGAGATTGAAAGTTCCATTCATTTTGTTGTTTCATTTTAAAGGAGAACGAGTGGCTGGAGTGGGGATTCCCTTCTTTTTCAAATGCAATGTGTGCATGTCAACATCTCAGGTCAGGTGTACAATCAAATTCAGTTCTGAATTATGGATTAGACTAATTAAGAAATAATTTTAGCAGATCTTACGTAATACATCTAGGCATATCTATAAAGATATATAATTTTGTATCTTGACCTTATTATTTTCTATTTTCACAGACAGGATCGTTTTAACAGTCCAATCAAATATAGGTAATGTCTATTGTTTCAAATTATGACTAAATATTGACATTGTAATTTTAACTAATTCATTTGGAGACATAGGCGTAGCCGGAATTCTGACAATGGGGTGCGGTTTAAAAAATATTCAGGGTTATTTCACTGATGTGACATCAAATAACTTAACCCCGCACGAATTATTCATAGGATTCATTTGGGCTATTTCACATGTTTCATACACCAACTCAACCCTTTAATATATTTTAACTTGAATAAAAATGCAAGCTATAATAGATATTATTATCGTACACTTTCTGCCGAATCCTGGTAGGACGATTCGAAAAAAGTTTGTAATGTTTAATTTCATCTCATATCTAACAAATATATGTATTTGCAAAGTAGCTACAACCATGATTTTGTTCATTCGTTCTAGGTGTTTCAACTCACGAAATCATTAAAATCATAAATACCTAAATAATGAAGGAATTCAACTTCATTTGAATTAAACACTTTTTTGTAGAAAAACAAAATCTAGTTTTACAGATAAATACAAGTTGATTGAGAAGGCAGCCCAAGGATAATTAAATAAATTATCTCGAATGAAATAGATTTATTGGACAGGCATTTTTTCCCCGCTCAAAAACCGGAGGATCTTCTCTCCTTCTACAGTGTTTAAAAGGTCAATGAAGCAAGCATATAAGATACTTCCCTCTCTTGTCTCCTTCATCAGCAGTGCTCGAAAAATATGTCCTTTCTCAACAGAGGCATCAATAGAATTTTTTCCTTAAAGAGCACTGCTGAAGGAGAGAAGAGGGAAGTATATTACATGTTTCCCTTATTGACCCCTTTTAATTGAAGAAGGAGGGAAGTTCCTCCGAAACGTCGGTTTTTGAGAGGGGGAAAAAAATGACTGTCCAATATATGTATTTTATTAGAGAGAATTTTTTTCCTTATCCGCGGCCTTCCATCACTTCTCAAATTTCTAATAGCCTGTCTCTCTCAAAAGAGAAAATTTCTTCTAATATATAAAAATTGATATTTCTTTTTTTAGGGTGGGGGGCAATTTTTCAATAATGGTATATAATAAGTGGATTTAGGATTAGTCGGCCCACAGGCAACAGTGTAAAAGCTTTTATAGGTTATACTAAATATCGTTCTATTCAATTAAAACACTTATTTAAATTCGCTCCAATAGCCTAATAACTTTTTTCTCTAGCCCACTTCATGTTTCGTCGATGTTAGTCATCTAAATACCACTCGTATTATACAACAATGGTCTTTTAGGCTAAACCAATATGAGCGCTTTTAAAAAGAGATTTAGGATATACAGTAAATAAGTTGATTAATTTTAATATTCATAAATAGAAAAAAAATAGAAAATTTTTTCCAAGACTTGGTAGGCGAAATACCTGAAATTATATGAAATACCTTATGAGGTGAATAAATGAGCCTGAAATAAATAATCAATGAAAAAGTGATGTGTTCTCTATTTTTGAAACGGAAGTTCTAAATCTAGAGAGCCCAAAATCTAATTTACTTATCTATATTAAAAATACCATAATTTTGGCACAGGAACGAACTTTTTACGGCTTTTCATTCTTGAGTTATTGTGGATATCAGAACTCAGACACACAGACATACAGGGAACAAACCATGTACGAAAAAAATTTTCAAACATTTTCAAGCGGGGGGGGGGGGCGAAATCTAGGCCATTTTAGCAAACTCAACCAAATTTTGTACACATAATCAGCGGACCCCCTAGAAGTTTAAAAATACAAAAACTAACCACCCAAAATGTATGTTTCTTTCCAGTACTGACATGAGTTAATGTATAGCAATCTTGACATTTTATTGAAAAAATAGAATTCAAACCTAATCGCCTTTCATCAACAATATTTTTTAATAAAATATCTTTCTGACAGTGACAACAGGTTAGGTTATTCGCCAACTCGCCCACTTCAATTATTCGGGTACCTACATTAGCACTCTTAGTACACATTTTTTTCGTTTTTTCCCTCATTCATTACCGCAACAGCTTTTAATCGTTTATTTAGAACTTTTTGATTAATAAATCGACCTTTAAAATGTATTTTATCATTCATTTTATCTGTCATTTTAATGTCATGTATAAAAATATTCAATCTCTTTCAATGTTGCCAAATTTCTCAAACGAGCACGGGATTGGCTAGATTTGGTACAAAAACAGCAAAAAGTGTTGGCCTTATGAACTATGAATCCTTATTGACTGTTCTATATACTTGAGCATTAACTTTTTGCTGGTATTGTCGCGAAACAACTACCTTAATGAGTAGAAAATATTTTTTAAATGAATTCAATACGTGGCTACTGGCCGTCCAGCTTCTCCTGCGTCTTCGTAATTGCATTTTAACACAATGATGTATTATTCTAATAGGAATTTTGTATCTAATTCTTTGGAGCTTAGTAATAAAATTCTCAATGTTGAGTATTAATATCCGCTCTTTGTTGAATGAGCATATTTCTTCTATGACAAAATCAGCCTTAAGTAAACTCGGCCTTTTATTTATCAAGGATAGAAAATATTTCAAATAATTCAATTTCGCGATTAGAATAATAGTAAATTCAGCCCTTACTTACTCTCCTGTTTCGGCGATATAAGCATTTCCATTCTTTCTCTTTATTAAAGATTATATCATATTGGGAATGCTCAGACAAAATTAAGTTCTAGACACACGGCAGTGTGTCAGCCAAGTTCGGAAAAACGGGCGACGCACCGGCTATGTGTATATTTACATGAACCATTTCGAGCTACTTTCGACGCCACCCCCCCCCCACCCCGCATAACTCAAAAACTATTAGACTTATACATTTGAAATATTGCATGCCTAATAAGACCCACTAGAACACCTAGAATTCCAAATTTCATTAATAAATCTATTATAGTTCTTAAATTATTAAGCTCTGAAAAGTTCCATTTTTAACACTGACTGGCAGACTGACTGACTGGCATATCAAAAACCTAAAGTACTTCCGCTGATCTTAGAATGTTGAAATTTGGCTTACTGGTTGAGTTTGGGATACAATTAAAGGAAAAAATCGAAAAAGTGAAACTTTCCCTTTTTCAGGACCTAAAATGAAGAGGTGGAATTTTTAATAGGCTTAATTAACATATAGTGAAAATACAATCAAGCTAGAATTCTGAAATTTGGCATACTGGTAAACCTTGGAACATTAATAAAGGAGAAAATTGAAAAACCGAAACTTTACCTTCTTCGGGGTACGAAATGAAGGGGGGAAATTTATGAAAAACCGACAGGGTTTTTAATAGATATTTTATGAAAAATATTTAATAATTATTAATATAAATGTTTAAATGTAATTATTTAGATAAAAAAATAAAACTTTTCAAGAAATTAATGATATCTGACCAAAAACATAAATGTGAAAGAGGGACCAAGTTCGGTAAAAACGCCTTCGCAGACAAAAGAGTTGAGATCTAAACGGGTACCAAGTTCTATAGCAGTTGCTTAAATCATAGCTATAGGGATGTACAACGTTCTTCAATTGATTTAAAAGAAAATTTGTTACGATCTTTGATATTGAATTTATAACTTGGGAAGTTTTATATTCGACTAAATTGTTTGTAGTATAAAATAGAATAACCAGCAAAGCTAAATTTCAAGGTTGTATTAAATATCATCACGTTAAACGTAAGTTATTGACTATTATAACTTACCAAGTTATAAATTTAATATCAAATAACCTAACACATTTTCTTTTAAATCAATTGAAGACGTTGTACATCCCTATAGCTATGATTTAAGTAACTGCTATGGAACTTGGTACCCGTTTGGATCTCAACTCTTTTGACGGCGAAGTCGTTTGTACCGAACTTGGACCCTTTTTCACATTTATGTTTTTGGTCAGATTTTAATTTACTCAAATGAATAAAAATGTACAAAAAGAAGTAAAAACGGAACAGATTATATTGATAGAGGAAAAGATTGCGCATAACCCCCTGACAAGACTCAAAAAGTTGGACAGAGAATCTATTTCTTAATATAGTAGTATTTATGTACGAGCTTTTCGTGCGTGCCTTCGGCACGCCCTCGAAGCTCTGCCCTCCGGGCTGGTGCCCTGGCGGGCGGAGTCTCGGTCCAAAAATTTTATTCCTCTTAAAAAACCACACTCCAAATGTATACCTGTAAACTCCAGAAAATACATGGTCTCTTAAAAGTTTCGCCTCATTTTCGTCCTGACACAGCTACAGAAATGAGGCTCTAGATATGAATCTGGAAGTATTTTTTTTTCTATAATCTACAGCATTGTGATATTTTTTGTGTGGAAATAGATTTATTTAAATAAGTGGTATCGTGTGAGGAGGAGAATTATATTATATCATTTTTTTTTAAATTTGGGATCGATAATCGATATAAGGCTCCAAATATTTAAAAGAGATCAGGTGTTGTTTGTATGACAGGCTGCTCCAGTATTGCAATGAGAAACTCATATGGGCATGCGTGTCTTAAGTAGTTTAATTTTGCAAAAATCAAAAAAATATGAATAACAAAATTTAGATTTTTAAAAAATTATAAAAAAGTGGCAAATTATTAAAAAATAAACAAATAATATATAAATCAAATAAGATGTGATTGATTTCTTTTTCTGTGCGCAAAGAAAAGCGAATTGAATATTTAATTTTTGAGTGGTGAAGGGGGGGGGGTAATAATTATCAATATATTTAATGTTTCTTAATTTAAAATCAATTGGAGTCTTTCATTTCGAAATTTGAGTCCAAATTACGATTATATTTCAAATTTGCCGCAAATATACCGATGGCGCTCTCTCTCGGTAGCATTAAGTCAGCGTTGCGGCAAATTAATCTAGACAAATATATATAGTATATGTTTTGATTAAACATAACACTGTTGGTGAATGTTCAGTTAATTTTTTAATGAAATAGATCAACACTTTTCTTTGGAACTTTATTTATGTTAATTAAACCATTTCCAAATATGCAATTAATCCTTTGGTCATTTAGAAAAGACAAACATTAAAACAATAGTGTAAGCAAGTAAATATATTGGAAATGAAGAAAAATCTTTCCTGTCTGAATTTTTATTTTTGCTCGCTAAAACCCAATAACCTCGCTCTAATGAAACCCTTGAAGGGAGGTCAAGCGATAAACAAACGAAAAGATTTCAACAAGAAAGACACACCCTTCATCCTTTGAGTCGAAAACGCTTGCCCTATGTGTTTGCGATTTATTCTCAATGTTCAAATGAACCCCATTTCAAATGACCAGAGTTTTTTTAATTTTTAATTAAAATTTTAATGAAGGGAATTTGGTGTTTAAATAATGTTTGACTTATGATTAAATTGTAAAAGAAAAATAATAATCCAAAATAAAATAGTAATTTTAATTATAAAGATAAAAATGATTACGAATTAAACATCGTCGTTATAAACATTTCGCGGATTATTGTTTGTGCCTCATAGATTTAACCAATTAAAAGTTAATTCAATCGACAATTAATCTTATTAAGTATACCTATTTAATGAGCAATTTTTGTATATGTATTTATTAGACTAATTTTGAACTTTTTGAAAATGAATGTATTCTTCTATGCGTTATTATGAAGAAAATTATCCACCATAGACGCCATAAATAGATGTTTGCAATTTTTGAATGATAGGAAGTGCCTCATTAACTAGTATGTGTATTTTATACTCATTTTTCAAATGCCTGTCCATAAATTGGCCCCCTACAAAAAAATATAAAATGTTGAGAGAGAACAATCTTTAAGAAACTTAAATTTTAACTTTCTAAGGTGATTAAATGTGCTTAATTTAGTTATGAAGAGCTTTTTAAAAACCCCTCCATAATTATTCCATATAGAAAAATTTTCAGTATTTTCGATTTTTCTAGAATATAGGAGACTAACACATTTATGTCCTGAAATTTTCAAGTGTCAAATTTCATGGAAAGTGCCTCATCAAACCATGTATTTTTTCAACAGTTATAATTATACAGTAAACTTCTGATAATCCGTGTGCGGATTATCCAGTTTGCTGATTATCCGTGCATGAATTAAAAAAAAAAAAATTATGTAAATGTATTTTTTAAATATTTGCTCGCTTTCATGTTTACGCGTCCTATAAGTGTGCACGTGTTCGTATTTAAACATATAAACATATAAATGTTTGAAGCGGGTAGTGGGGTGTCTGGAGTATATATATTTGCTCTCAACAACATGTTAAAATAATTTTCTGCTTTAGAAATGTATAATATGTTGTATTTTAGAAATAAATAATTATAGTTCGGATTATCCGTGTTTTTCGATTATCCGTGCCGCCTCTCCCCGTCATTAGCCCGGATAATCGGGAGTTTACTTTACGGTATATCTTTATATTTATATAAATACAATCGCTTTCTCGAAAACGGCTCGTACGATGAAAAATGGGGGGTTGACAAATTGATCAGTCAGGGTCTTATCTTCGGACAATTTTAATTTGATTGTTTTTTTCTAAATCAAATAATTATTCACAGGTCGCTGTGTCAAATTTGTTTTTCAATTTTCTTTTAATATTTTTTTTTTTTTTTTTTTTTTTTTTTGCTTCAATTTTCGAGAGATCTCAAAAACGGCTGATATTATTTTGATTAAAAAAAATTAACCATGACGTTTTGGAATACATGAAAGCCGAGAGGTGAACCGCGACCTAATATGATGTACACCTACTTCCACTTGTACTTCCAAATATTTCCAAGTATTTCCAAACATTTCCAAGTACTTTCAAATATTCCCAAGTTCTTCCAAATATTTCCTGGTATTTCCAAATATTTCCAAGTACTTCCAAATATTTCCAAGTACTTCCAAATATTTCCAAGTACTTCCAAATATTTCCAAGTACTTCCAAATATTTCCAAGTACTTCCAAAATACTTTCAAAGAGGTGTACACCTACTTCCAATCGCGGATCACCCCTCGATGAAAGCCTTATAGAGTGAACATCGAAAAAATTACATTTCAGGAGATATTAATTATGTTATCAAAATGTTTCATAGTCCGTCTTGCGTTGCCAAATTTTGTGTTGTATTGACGATGGAGTGGTAAAATTGAATGTTGAATTGATGTAAAAGGAAAGAATAATGAAAACCACAAATTTCGAATAACAGAATGCATTTTCATACTCTTAAAAACATGACTATTCGAAGAATCGTCTCTCATCCTTCTTCATGGTTTAAAAGGATCACGAGGGAACCTTCATGTATATTAATATTATTTTTAATTCCAATTATGTACCTACAAAGCATAGCGATGATCAAATCGATGACAAAAAAATTAATTAAATTTTATTTCAATGGTTGCAATCTAGCTCGACATTTTTTTCCTTGAATTTAAAATTTTATAAAGTATTAACATGACGATTTTAACTCAAAAAATTACCGTGTAACGCTCGGTCCGCCAGGTAGGTACTATGAAATAATAAAAATAAAAATGAAGGAGACAATAAAAGTGTGTCTTCTGTTGGAAAAATACATTTATATTTTATTCATAACGAGACTATAGTTTCTAGGGCTTTGTCCTCTTCATCAGTCTATTACAATGGATTCACAGGAATTAGTGTATGAAAAATTTATTTTTCCAGCAGAAGACATACTCTTTTATTGTATCCTGCAATTTATAAAAATTCTGCTACTCTTGGCAAAAAGAAACTTTCAATTTAAAATAAAAATGATTCATTGCCTCATAGAATAGTGGAAAAACAAAAATCAAATAAAAAAAAATTTGCATTTATACCTCGAAATGATTTAAAATGGCTACGCATGCGTAGCATCCTATTTAGTGTTCAATTAAATTCGAAGATGGCGTGAATGCGGTGTTTCAATCGATAACTCATTCGCTGATTTTTTTAGCTAGACTTGGCTTAATCCATGAAAGTAGCCAGCAAGGACATGGCGCCCCTCTTACACAAGAGATCGCAACAGCAGCAACGTCCGATCTGTTTCCCATTCACGTTTGTCATGGTACTCGAGAATCTCTCGCGATGTCAGTGTACTGCCGGACGTGAATGGACTCGCCGTTTCACCAGTGAGTGTGCCTACCATTGCATTTCACCCTCGTCTTCACATCCTACTTCTTTCTCACTCATTTAAATCTCTTCATTTATCAAAACAGAAATCTAAAATTGAGGAGATGTTATGCTTTTTTGGAATTTTACTAATTAAATCATATTTTCTTTCCCATTCACCAAAACACACAATCACAATTTTCCTTTCGATTAATTTGTGATTTAATATTTTTTATTAATTAGTATTTGTATCTTTCTTATTATATTAAACGAACAATTCTTGTATATATATAGAATCGGGTTCTCGAAAACGGCTGTAAAGTTTTCGCTAAAAATTGGTGTACTTATCAAGTCTCGTGAGTTATTAGTCGTGTATAAATTTTATTCTGATTGAAATAAAGGGAGGGGGTGTAAATTGGTCATGTCGCAAAATAAATATTTTAATCGTTTATATCTCGTCTTCGGTAAGTCGCAGAGCCTTGAAATTTGAAACTTAAGCCATCTAGAGGCAAAAAGTTACCGAGCATCGCTCGGTGCTCCAGGCACTTTATTTCTTGATTAAGTTCCGTCATATTTAAAAGAAACGATATAGGTAGAAATCCACAAATTGTGTATAAAATTAAAAAAGTATAATTAGTTTTTCCAAATGAAATATTCGCGCTCTTGAAGCCTGGAATATTACGAATTTCCTTCAACTGGATGGCTAAGTAGTTATTAATAATTCATTTATTAAATAATTAAATTATCTTAAGCAAGGACTCAAATTCTAGAATTTACTTTTGAAGAGTCTTAATAATAAGTGTATATTTTTCCTATTATCTCTTATTATATTAAACGAGCAATTCTTGTACCGGGTGATTCAATAAGGGTGACGAGGTGCCGTTTCTCAGGAACTAATAATCGTAGAAGTTTGGGAAAAAAATCCTTCAGAGGAAATCGGCCAAGAAAAATTGCTGGAAATATTTTTTAAGTTCATACGTCCATCGCTAAATAGCTTCGATTGTATAAAGATTGCAATTTTCTCGAAAATTTTCCAATATAAGTTTAGAAATGAATACTCTCAAATTAATGGCACCATAATAGTCCATCTTTTTGATAAATGACTTTTTATTGTAGGATGTAAAATAAAGGCGGGAGGGGATGCTAAACTTTTATGGACTCTAGTGTCTATAACTTAAGTTTGACTTAACGAAAATTTGTTAACAAGGTCTGGTTCAAGAAAGGAAGGTTTGGTGAATAAAATAAAAAAACATCCATGCCATTCTAGTTCTTGCCGCCCTCGCTAAGAGGCGTGTTTTATAAAGTTAACCGTTTTATTAATTTTGCTCCAAAATCTTAAATGGAACCGTATAATTATTTTATTAGATTCAGAAGGTGGATCAAATTTTCAACAAAATATGTTCAAACCGCATGTCGATTTCTTCTTTCGTTTAACAGTTATTGCTTAAAGAATATTTTATTAACGTATTTATTAAAGAAACAAAATGGGTAATTGAGTTTTCAATTTTATTTTAAGTTTCGTAGTCAAGCATGCCATGAACAAAAAATACAGTTTAAAACTTTGTTCTTATTTTCATTTAATCACAACAATAATGATAATAACGCTTTTTTCCTAATTATTTTCTGTGTCGCCTGTGAGTATAGGTATTAAATTTCAAAAATGTCTAATTTCTTAGAAGGCCGTGAAAGACTTGGTTGACAGTTTCTATGGAAACTGCGATTTTTCACAAATAGATGTTAATATTGTAATTGTTATTTTATTGTTTATGTTATATCATTATTGTTGTGATTAGATGAAAACAAGAATAAAGTTTTTTATTTGTCCATGGCATGCTTAACTACGAAACTTAAAAGAAAATTGAAAACTCAATTACCCATTTTGTTTCTTTAATAAATTCGTTAATAAAATATTCTTTAAGCAATAACTGTTAAACGAATGAAGATATCGACATGCGGTTTGAACATATTTGGTTGCAAATTTGATCTACTTTCTGAATCTAATAAAATAATTATACGGTTCTATTTAAGATTTCGGAGCAAAATTAATAAAACGGTTAACTTTATAAAACACGCCTCTTAGCGAGGGCGGCAAGAACTAGAAAGGCATGGATATTTTTTTATTTTATTCACCAAACCTTTCTTTCTTGAACCAGACCTTGTTAACAAATTTCCCTTAAGTCAAACTTACGTTATAGACACTAGAGTCCATAAAAGTTTAGCATCCCCTCCCGCCTTTATTTTACGTCCTACAATAAAAAGTCATTTATCAAAAAGATGGACTATTATGGTGGCATTAACGTGAGAGTATTCATTTCTAAACTTGTATTGGAAAATTTTCGAGAAAATTGCATTTTTTATACGATCGAAGCTATTTAGCCACCTAGCGGTGGACGTATGAACTTGAAAAATATTCCCAGCAATTTTTCTTGGCCGATTTCCTTTGAAGGATTTTTTTCCCAAACTTCTACGATTATTGGTTCCTGAGATGCGGTGCCTCGTCACCCTTAATGAATCACCCTGTATATATATATATATATATATTGTGTACTTATCAAGTCTCATGAGTTATTAGTCGTGTATAAATTTTAATCTGATTGAAATAAAGGAAGGGGGTGTAAATTAGTTATGTCGCAAAATAAATATTTTAATCGATCATATCTCGTCTTCGGTAAGTCGCAGAGCCTTGAAATTAGAAACTTAAGCCATCTAGAGGCAAAAAGCTACCGAGCATCGCATCATCATATATAGAATTGGTTTCTCGAAAACGGCTCTAACGATTTCGCTAAAAATTGTTGTACTTATCAAGTCTCATGAGTTAGGTATTAGCCGTGAATAAATTTTAATCCGATTGAATTAAAGGAAGGGGGTGTAAATTAGTCATGTCGTAAAATAAATATTTTAATAGTTCATATCTCGTCTTCGGTAAGTCGCAGAGCCTTGAAATTTGAAACATAAGCTATTTAGAGGCAAAAAGTTATCGAGCATCGCTTGGTGCTCCAGGCACTTATAGATAAAATAATCAAACATATTTTCTTTTTTGATTTATTTGTATTTTGTAATATGGTCAAGTATTTTAATCGTGCATGAAAAATTGGTTTTTTGCTTCATTTTTTCGAAATATCTCAAAATCACCATAAACTATTGATTAAAAAAAATGAACAAAACCACGGCATTTAGGTTTACAAGAAAGAAAACCTTATAGAGTTAACATAAAAAAAACTTATATTTTACGAGTATTAATTATTTTGACAAATTATCTTTTGGTACTTTAGTCAGTACGTTACGAAATTTTGTCTTCGCTCTAGCTCGCAAACTAGCGTGAATACCGAAACGAAATTTTACATGTAGTTTCTTTTTATTGAGATTAAGAGTTGTTTAGATTTTATTTAAAATCGAATCCAAAATTAAGGGAGGAGGTGTTAGAAAGTACAATTATAAAATTCTCAAACTATAAAAAAACACGAAAAATGGAATTTACGATACCTTAAAAGAGTCTTATAATAAAAAGGGAGTCATTTTTTTTCTCGAGTACTAAAATGAGGGGAAGCGTTCAAAAAATAGATGTATTAATATAAGTTATGTATCCTATTATTTATTTGTGCGAAATTTAGCATATCTACACTTAACGACAAGGCCGGCTAAATTCATCACAAGGAAATTATATACCAAGGACAATTCATCGCAGAAAAACTCTTCGTATTTTTTTTTTTTTTAAGTCATTTTAAAATATATTTCTCAAAATTTTAATGTACTTACATTATACAATATATATTTAAAGGATTAAAATCAAACAAAAAATGAAGGGATGCTTAATAGAAAAAAGAAAAAAATTTAACAAGTTTTTATTATTATTATTATAATTTTTATTTTATTAAAAAATCAACTATCCGAATCAAGGGGGTCTAGTACTAAAGTATAACAGTGCAAATTTTTGTTCAAGTCCAACAAAGGGAATAATAATTAAATTTGTTGTCACCTTCCCTGATTCGGATAGTTGATTTTTTAATAAAATAAAAATACGAATAATAACAAAAACTGGTTAAATATATTTTATTTTTTCCATTAAGCACCCCTTCATTTTTGGGTTGATTTTTATCCTTTAAATATATATTCTATAATGTAAGTACATTAACATTTTGAAAAATATATTTCAAAATCATTTTGAAAAAAAAAATACGATGAATTTGTATCGATTAATTTTAGCGACCCGCTCAAAAAACGGATTTAATGTTTTGTTTTTTTATAATCACAGAAGGGGTAGTATATATGAAAGACGTGTGAAGAGTCTACTTCAGTTTATATTTTTATTGTTTTTTATATCCATGCTCTTATAAATGATTTTAACTCTGAATTCTTATCATATAAAAACCTTCATACACAATTTAATTTTGTTAATCAATAATTCAAGATCAATATATGTGTAATGTTTTAGATGTTCTAAAAGAGTATTTTGTCCATTTATGTCATACAGTTTATTTAACAATTCATTTAATTAAATTGTTTTGCTTATGCTTTTAGAAACACGCTCCAGACTCAATTGAATTCCTCTATAAAAACTTTTATAGGCTTAATCATTTTAATTTTCGATTACTTAAAGCAAACAAAAAAAAAATTATCCTACTTTAAATGCTAACATATGATTTCAAAGTAATAATTAACCTAATCAGAAAAAGAGAATAATCTGTCATTTTGTTATAAAAAAAAAATAATACTTTTAAAATAAAAAAGTAATCAAATAAATAGACACTAGTAAGCATATCGAAGAAACTTTTTCGCACTTTCCCTATTTTATAGATACTATCTCGGCAGAGATTAATCAATAAATCTCCCCAAAGTCTGCTTTGCACATAACATGCGATTTGCCGACTCATTTCGACAGCATTTAGAGATTAAATTGAAGAAGTGACGATTCACTTGATTCGCCAAAATGTTTATCCCCATGGCTTCTAAGGACTTAAACTCTCTATGGCCTCCTTCATTCCCGATACTTATCTTCAATCCTTTAAGACTCAGGTGCAAAGACACTTACATTTCCACTTCCGCTTGACCCATTTTTCCTACTTCCTAAGTAATTCAATGTTGCTTTAAGATCTATCGATGCAGACACAAAGACAGGAAAAAATCATCATCAAGGTTGTAAATGATTTTTCTTCACGTTTCAGACACTTTTAAGCCTTACCGAGTAAAAGTAAAAGTACAGGTACTTATCTATAATTGCTATAGAATTAATTCAATAATAGGGCCGGCCGGGTAAAAGAAATGAGATTTATTCAAAAGGGTACCCATATTTAATTAACAATAATCCTAAATGCCACAAATAGGCTAATAAAAAGCTTTGTCATGGAGAATTAAACGCTTGTATATAGCAAAAAGAATACAACTGTTACACAATAATCTATTGTGCAAGGTTTATCCGGAGCAGGCGGGTCCAAAAGAAAATATATATATATAATTTTCACTATAATTGTTATTTACTCAAAATTTAAAAAAAAAAAAACATTAGTCAAGACTAAAGCTTAGAGGCTTATAGGTTATTAATGCCATTTTTTTTTTTTTTATCAAAATGTTAATATTATGATTGGCTTGATAAGGAGCAATGCTAAAACCACAATTTTATTAAAGATCATTATTTACATTTGTCGACAAATTCAAACACGGTCTATCTTTGAAGTGAGTAATACCTTATCCCATATGACAGAATACAGAAACCCACACAAAACTATTGTTTAATCAACGCTAATACACCAGGTAGAACGAAGAATACTTTAATAGACAATATACAAATATAACATTTTAGAAATTCCACTTGAATAAAAAATATTCACTAATTATTAGATGCAAGCTAAAATATTTCAGTACCTATATATATCCTTACATGTCCAACTATTGACCAAGTAAAAAGAATTCAAAATAAATTTTTGAAAATCCATGCATAGGTAACTCTATCATTTCGTGATTCTCTTATTGATTTGTCCTCTAAATCTAATTCTTCTTCTTCTATATATTTTAGAAGAGAATTTAAAATTCAAACTTTACCATCTCGAAAATTACAAAAAGACTTGATCATTCCATTCTTTAAAAACTCTTGATTAGTCAGATTGATTTTCCTGAAATTCTCCATTTGATTAAATTCAAACTGCGTCATTATCATAGTTGTTTTGTCCCTTTACATACCTCTATATATATATAACTAATTATTTAAAAAATATAGGTTTAAATCGAATAATAAATTACAACAACCTGCTCACAAATAGTTTTACCTGTAAACTGACATCAAATTTTAAATTTGCATACCTACTTTACAAATGAAGAATTATATAAGCTAAGAGAAATGAAATATACATTTATTAATAATAAATAATGAAATGCAAATTGAAAAAAATTAGCGTGTGCATCCTGGGCACCACACGAGTTTCACTTACAATCTCGGCCTATTTGAAATCATCTTATCAATTTTTCTCTTTCAAAGTAATCCCCTGACATTATTTTAACTAAAATTAAAAAATATAAATTAAACTATATTTATCTTTATTTACCTTATTCTCTAGGACAGTGATTCTCAAAGTGGGGCCCCCAGGGGGGGTCGCGAAAAATTGATAACGGATCGATTTTTTTTGCAAAAAAATTATAAATTTACAATGAATTATATTTAGAAATATTAGAAATAAAAAAATATTTTATTATATGAGATATTAAACTCAGGTTTAAGGCTATATTTTCTATTAGAGCTTTAGTCTGTGAAAAGATCTTAAAATGTGGAAGCTAATTATAATAATATGAAGGTCAGAGCGAGCCAGACTAAAGATTCTGTACCTTATGTTTTCCAAAATACTTGAGATATCGAAAGAATTCCCACTTATCTGTCGTCGATAAGAGTATGATGAGGAAATTCGTGAAATTTTTTCATAATCTTAAATTAATCTATTTATCAATGACGATACAAAAATCACGTAAAAATGGCCATTTCGGGTCTCAAAGTCATTTTAGAGGAAAATAATTAAAAAAAAAAAATTAAGCCTAATTCTACTTGAAGAGGCTTTTACAGAAATATTTACACCCTAAGATAATATTTAATTTTTTTATTTTTGACCATCCTTGAATTAATCTTCTCTTCTTTAAGTGCCATATCAGGTCTCCCTGATGTTTTGGCTCCTCTCCACATATATCTGTGCTGAGTGTGTCTAGTTGTTTTTACACAGATATACGGGACCTACTTTTTAACACCGGTTCCAAACGTCTAGTTTGGAGATGTTACTAGTCAATTATACTCTTGGTAGATTACCATTGCTTTCTAAGAGGAGGCTACTGCAAATATCTGCTGAGACTCAGTCTCGAACCAGCGTACTTCATGCCAGCGGCCCGACACTCTAACCACTGACCCTCAGAAACCTGTCTTAAATTAATAGTTCGATTAAAAGTGTAAAACGATTTTCAATTTAGGGAAAAATGTATATGTACATGCCACTGAACATGTAAATTTCCTGCTTCCAGCTTAATTATTTTACTAGCTACAATACTTTGACAGACGGGCAGAATGACAGACATTGAATTGAGACTAATAAGATCCTGTTTTATTTGTGATGAACCCTAAAAAGTAATTATATACTCTTAGTTTTTTCACATAAAGGAGATAGAGAGTGTAAATTGGCTGACTGAGATTGATCGATTCCGCGACAAAACATCCCCCGACAAAACAACCCCCGACAAAATATCCCCGGACAAAATATCCCCCGACAAAATATCCCCCGACAAAATATCTCATGACAAAATAACCATTCCCCGCGTGAATCTTATGAGTAATGCAAATCGACTCCGGTTCGTTTAATATATATTCAGTTCGGCTCGGTTGGGTTCGTATAGCTCCCTTTTCGGGCTGGTTGCCAACCGAACCGATAAAAACCAGCCCGAAAGGAGCTATACGAACCTAACCTCCGAGATTTAGTCGGGGCGGGGTGTGTTTCGGGCTCCCCTTTTTTTTCTAATCGAACACACATTGAAAACCGAACCAACAAATCGTGGAGCGGGGTGTGTTTCGGGCTCCCATTTTTTTTCTAATCAAACACACATTGTAAACCGAACCAACAAATCGTCTAGCGGGGTGTGTTTCGGGCTCCCATTTTTCCTAATCAAACACACATTGAAAACCGAACAGCCAATCGTCCAGGCTTGGTTTGTTTCGGGCTCCCATTTTTTGTCTAATCAACACACAGTCCATGTTGACTTAAATTCAAAAATAGCTATTGATTCTTATTTAATAGTCGAGGAATAACAATTTTACATTAGATTTTTGACGTTTCGGTTTTTATTGGTAACCATTGCTGAAGACATAGAGGAATCGAGTTAAAATCAAAAATAGCGATTGATTCTCATCTAGTACTAGAGGAATAACCATTCTATATTGGATTTTTGACGTTTCGGTTTTTGTGGTAACCATTGCTGAAGACATGAGGAATCGATTAAAATCAAAAATAGCGATTGATTCTCATCTAGTACTTGAGGAATAACCATTCGATATTGGATTTGGCTGATTTCGGTTTTTATTGGTAACCATTGCTGAAGACATAGAGGAATCGAGTTAAAATCAAAAACAGCGATTGATTCTCATCTAGTACTTGAGGAATAACCATTCTATATTGAATTTTTGACGTTTCGGTTTTTATTGGTAACCATTGCTGAAGACATAGAGGAATCGAGTTAAAATCAAAAATAGCGATTGATTCTCATCTAGTACTTGAAGAATAATCATTCTGTATTGGATTTTTGACGTTTCGGTTTTTATTGTTAACCATTGCTGAAGACATGAAGGTATCGGCTTAAAATCAAAAATAACAATCGATTATTATCTAATACTAGAGGAATAAACTTATTGGATTCCATTTTTGATGTTTTGACTATTAATGGCAACCTCTAATGAAAACGTGGAGGAATCGAATTAAAATCAAAAAAACTAAATTCTTTTTTAGTAACCAACTCAAGTTTGAGTTGTTTGTCATAAAAAAAATTAGTCTTTTTGATTTTAAGTCGATTCCTCCACGTTTTCATTAGAGGTTGCTATTAATAGTCAAAACATCAAAAATGGAATGCAATAAGGTTATTCCTCTAGTATTAGATAAGAATCGATTGTTATTTTTGATTTTAAGCCGATACCTTCATGTCTTCAGCAATGGTTAACAATAAAAACCGAAACGTTAAAAATCCAATATAGAATGGTTATTCTTCAAGTACTAGATGAGAATCAATCGGTATTTTTGATTTTAACTCGATTCCTCTATGTCTTCAGCAATGGTTACCAATAAAAACCGAAACGACAAAAATCCAATATAGAATGGTTATTCCTCAAGTACTAGATGAGAATCAATCGCTATTTTTGATTTTAAGTCGATTCCTCTATGTCTTCAGCAATGGTTACCAATAAAAACCGAAACGTCACAAATCCAATATCGAATGGTTATTCCTCAAGTACTAGATGAGAATCAATCGCTATTTTTGATTTTAACTCGATTCCTCTATGTCTTCAGCAATGGTTACCAATAAAAACCGAAACGTCACAAATCCAATATAGAATGGTTATTCTTCAAGTACTAGATGAGATTCAATCGGTATTTTTGATTTTAACTCGATTCCTCTATGTCTTCAGCAATGGTTACCAATAAAAACCGAAACGTCACAAATCCAATATAGAATGGTTATTCCTCTAGTACTAGATGAGAATCAATCGCTATTTTTGATTTTAAGTCGATTCCTCTATGTCTTCAGCAATGGTTACCAATAAAAACCGAAACGTCAAAATTCCAATATAGAATGGTTATTCCTCAAGTACTAGATGAGAATCAATCGGTATTTTTGATTTTAACTCGATTCCTTTATGTCTTCAGCAAGGATATTTTGTCGGGGGATGTTTTGTCCTTGGGATATTTTGTCGGGGGATGTTTTGTCGGGGATATTTTGTCGGGGGATCAAATGTCGCTATACCGATTGATCAAGATATAATCAAAGAAGTACAATGTTTGTCATTCATTCAAAAAGTTAATCACCCTTTATGTTTCTTAACCTCCTAAATCAATGGAATTTGTAGTCTTTCTAGTATTTACTGCCTTTCGAATCTGAAAGCCTACTATACCGTTAGTTGGAGGCAGAACGAAGGAAGGAGTTTTAGCCAAAAAATTTTCAAAAGTGAAATTTCAAATGACATACATAGAAAATATAATATTAAATTTACCGTTATTACAATTTTTAATTTTCTTCATCAATTGGTTCTTAATTATCTAAAATATTTCGTTTATTTTTAAAAAGAATCTTATTTTAAATAATTTATTTGGGTTTTCATTTTTATACATAAAATCAAGAATATATTTATTACAGTGATACATATTTTACAAAATCTACGTCTTGTATCTACAATTTTTTTCTTCATGATGTAATTTTAGAGATTGCTCCTTGCTGTCTCTCTTTGAAATTCTGTTTTATTTTGGTGGCCTTCAACTGCCTTAATACGCAAACTGAACAACTCAATAATTCGTATACTATAAATAGCAATTTATATAAGTAAAAACTTTTACAAATGTAGAGATAAAAAAGTTTAGACCATTGCACAAATTAATATCCTTATGTAAATGAACTCTTGAATTATAATTTTTTAATGATTACTTAAAACTGATCAAATTACAAATATTCCAAATACGAAAACCATTTTTATCTCACATGTATACCAGACGTTGCAAACAATTAATTCTATGATGGTAATTATTATTAATTATTTTAAAAGAAAAATTTCAGCCAAAATCTCAAGATTTTTGAGAGTAATCCACCTTCAAGTTTTTTGATTTTTCTGATTATCCTTTAGTATCGAAATTGAAAATTTGAAAGAACTTTCTGAACTTTTCCTATCGAAATGTGACGAGGGATCAGGTCGTATTAGAATATTTTTTGAATGTTTTAGTATAATACTCCCGAAACCGCCATTAAGAAATTATTATCAAGCAACCTGGATATGTTCAAAACGCTGGTTCCCAAAAGATCATTAAAGTTAAGCAGAATAGAGCGCAGCCGAGCTCTTACTTCTTAGACAAGTGATCAACAACAAACAATCTCTGTAGTTTTGATATTTTTTACATCCTTCTCGATAATACTTATGTTAAACATGAATCGGGAAACATCTAAACAAAACATTGTTGTCCTGAATACGACTTTAAAATTTGAGTTAGGGTGTATTTATGTAAAGTAGAGGATTACAAAAATGGATGATAATGATAATGTTTTGTTTTATAATTTTTGGGTTAGGTCTTTATTTGATTAGTTATCCTATTGTGATGTCAAGCCAAAGAAAATATCCTGAATAACGGGTGCTTATTTACTGAGTGGATACCTTCGTTCATCTTGATGCTTTCAGCTCTCAAATGAAAGTTGATGACGTCTTATAGAGCCCACTTTCGTTCGAACGTAAAAAGGCGAGATTAGACAGACTTAAATTTTAAGTACCTGCCTTTAACAAGAAACTACTTCCTTATAACAACTATATTATTATAGTATGTCTAAACCCCGTGAAAATTATACTAATTTAACTAAAAGATATAATATACTAGCTTTCAGTCGAAATTCTTCTACGTCATAACATCACTAACCTCTTAATATATGTCAAGTTTCAATTTGTGAATATTTACCAAGTTTTTCCTATCAAGGGCTATAGAAGCATTATACTAGTACATACAGGCTGTTTAATATTTGGAGTATGCGACCAAGAGCTTCAAGACTCTAAAATGTAAACGAGCCAATTCAAAATCTCAACCTAGCCAAAATAATCTCCTTTAAGTGTATAGTATTTATTTAAAATAAATATTTATAATATTGATTTATAAAAAACATTTAAAAGTCTTCCATATCGAAAAAATTAAAATTCACTGTACAATTTATGAAGTATCTATAGAAGAGAGGTGCTGCATCTTATGTGAACCATTACTATTGCTTACAATCCTAGATGATTAGTAAATCTTATAATCTAAATGCTTTATATATATATATTCATATTATATAATTACGATATGCTAATAATATCTATTATGCATTTGTTTAGTTGATTTTACAAAAAAAAAAAAAAAAAAAAAAAAACTATGATAATGATTTTTTTTTCAATGATGCGCTTATCTAATTGATAGATTTCATAAAACTAATAAATTATAGATTCTGTATTTGAATTGTAACTTTGGCATTTTAATAAACATAAAATAAATAATAATAATATTTAATAAACATAATTTTAATAAATATAATGATGCTAGACTTGTTTTATTTTATTTTAAACAATTTTCGATGCTCTTTTGCTCGGTCTTTAAATTTTCTGGATGCACACTGAGTATATGAATAAATGAATTAATATAATTATTATTTATTATAAGAGGTATTTTTATTTTTGTTTACAATGGTGGCCAATTTTATTCCATCGTTTCGGCATTCTCTGCCTTCATCAGAACCTACAAATTTTCATCACCTCACAACAATCCTTTTCTTTCTTTTGACAGAAAAAATATATATATTACATGATGGCTTTTCTAATATTTTTTAAATCTCCAAAATAAAAATACCTATTATAATAAATAATAATTATATTAATTTATTTATTCATATACTCACTGTTCATCCAGAGAATTTAAAGACCAAGTAGGGGAGCATCGAAAATTGTTTAAAATTTTAATAAATATTACATTTAGAAGAAGAAAAAAATGAAGTTTCAAGTCTCAGGAGATTTCTACAAATTTTAGTTATTTGACAATTTTTCGTCACCAACCATTCTAAGCTAGAAAGTTGAAACTTGGGGGCGAGTTTTAGCTTAAAAACTTATGTGTAAAATTTCAGCTTTCATACAACAATCCCATGAAGTCGCATATTTAATCATGAACAAAAAATATAAGCGTTATGTGTATATCCAGAGTTTAATTCAAAAATTTCAAATAATTATCAAAAGTCTTAACATAAAAAATATAAATTTATTATCATTGTCAATCGAGATTAAATTTACTTTTTGTTGATTTTAATAAAAAGCTTAGATGAAAAGTGAACACTTTTTCAGTGATTTCGCGAATTGTGCTTGCAAATTATTTTCTCTACGTACCTTTCTAAACACGAATAGGCACAAAATTTTCATCTTAGCTGAATAATTTTTCTAACCAATCCAGAAAGCTTTACCTGCTGAGCATACATAATGATAATGATAACGATAAGAATAAATGCATATTAAGAATCAGTATACTAGAATAAATACCAACAGCTAAAACTTGAATAAATCGATTATCGGAAAATGATAGTACTGGCAGCGCCGGCGCCGGTTGCATCTTTTCGCACTTTATACTTCAATTTATCAAAGTAAATAATTCAAGATATTTGTTTTTTTTTCTTTCGATTGAATCAGAAATAAAATATACACTATTTTAGGCAATTATTTTTTAAATAATTCTACATGAAAAAAATGTCCATAACATTAATATTGACTCTATATATAAATATTATGTGAAAATTCGTTTGTTTATTTTTTTAATCATCTATCGGTCTTGACAAACCCTTGTATTAGCGAAAAGAAGTGAGTGGGGAATAAAGACAAATCCTGTGTCAGTATAAAATTTTACTTGGTATTTCCAGGAGGTACAATTTCTCATTGTGTTGAAAAATATCTGAAACTTGGAGAAAAATCATTTTCAACTATTATTGTTTTCTATCTGTGTCTGAATTTAGATACTCACGATAATTTAAAAATAACAAGTAGAAATTTTGCTCTTGCGCTAAAATGTTTATATTTCCAATGTGAAGAGCTGATTGGATTTTGGGCTTTTTAGCTTTAGAATTTCTGGATCAAAAATCCAAGCCCCTCAAAACTTAGTAAATTGGATATTGGATTGTATCTAACTTTATGAGATTTGGCTTGTGATCCCGGCTTCTTTCCTTCTACTCTGTTCTTTTCAAGATGGAGGGGCCAGCCCATACAGGCCTTTAGGGGATGGACCTTCTGGAATATCTCCTTCTCACATCAATATCATTAAAAAAATGCTGAAAACTTGATTTTTTGAATGATTTTAAGGCGATGCCATATACAAGTCCAAATCTGTATTCAGACTAATATATATTATATCAAATAGGGTTTTCTATTTAACATAAAAGAAATTTTTTTAGTGAAAAAATTTGATTTCAAGATTTTTACAAATCTTTTTAAAAGCTTTTCACAGTTGAAATTGAAAATTTTTAAATTTAAAAATTGAGTTTCTGTCTTTTACTCGATGCGTCCAGCAGGGAGCCTACCTGCTAGGCGAGTTTAGTATTGAAAAATTTTCATTTTTCTTTCTTTGTTCATTTTGTTTAAAATGGCTGAAACGTGGAGAAAAATCACTTCAATCAATTATTATTTTTCTGTCGGCGTGTATGTGTGTCTGGATTCAGATACCCACGATAACTTAAGAAGAAAAAGTTGTAGAAAGTTCGTTCTTGTGCTAAAATATTTGAAATTAAATTTTGGGATTTAGATGCAGATTTGTCATTTAAAATTATTAATTTCCTGAAACTGCGAACAGTGTACCGAATTTTTCACTTTTTCAACCAATTCCTATTCTATTCACATCAAAATGAACTAATAACTACTTCCCTAATAGCATTTGTATAATTTATCATGTAGATATTCCTATGTGTTAGAAATAAATATAAGAAAGAGAGAATGCAATAAACCCATAATCTCTATCTAGATTCATAGTGTTCTTTTCAATTTCATTGTGTTATGGAAAATAAACTCTATTATTAATTTAATTTCATATCCCCCAACATTATGTAACTCATTTGAAACTCATAAATTGTATAGGAATTAAAGAGCGTAAAACAAGCTAACTAAATTTTTAAGAAGTCCTTGAAATTCTGTTTCATTACATCTTATATTCAGCCATGTCTATATAGAAAAACCTCACAATGACTGTCAAGCTTCCTCTCATATATTCAAGGGAACAAATTATAATTAACTAAAATCCGAGAAGTTTTTAATATAATAATTCTAATTTTATTAAAATGAATATTTAAAACTAAAATGTGTAGATTGAATAAAAACAAAACAAAAATTATTATGGTCTTTATGATAGGGCTCACTTTGAGTTTTTTAAATATTGTTTTGGGATATTGTGGAGATTGAGATAGTAATGCAAATAGAAAGGACTAGATACAATATTATATTACTTTCCTCGGATAATGAAGAATATGAACAGTGCGAATATTAGAGAAATGCAATAATTAACATGAGATAAAGCAAATTGAAGACGAGTTATTGAGTAAAATAATCAATTCTTTGGTCGAATTTCTCTTTGAATATCACCATTAACTTTTACATTTTTGGTTATTGGCTCTTTTCTATTTCTAGTTTGAATTGGTCAGATAATCTTCTCGGTATTCACTGTCACAGTACATTCTTAGTAGTTGACGGTACAAGGCCACTCCATAATTCAACATAGCGTCCTCTTAAAGAAGAAAAACTTATAAGATTTTAATCTTAGCTTCAGAACTTTCACTTCATTAATGCAGCAAATAAAAGAAGAATTTTCATATAGAATGCAAAAGTACAGTTGTAACTAATGAGCTGATATTCTGAAAACTTTTTTTTCCCTTTTTCCTTCAATTGGTTCAAAATTTTTTATCATTTTCATGTTTTAAATCATTTTATAAAACAATATAAAATAACTTTAAGTTGGAATTGATAATGTCTATTTATATGGATATAAACATTCCTTTTTCTACCTGGGAAACGCACTATATTGTAATTATTTTATGTAACACCGAGTGTATGTTTAGTTGCATATCTCCAAGGGGCTTCTGATGTTGAAATTCATTAAATAGATATTTTCGAAGGGTGATCCGCGATTGGAAGTAGGTGTACACCTATTTGGAAGTAATTTGGAAGTACTTGGAAATATTTGGAAGTACTTGGAAATATTTGGAAGTACTTGGAAATGTTTGGAAAAACTTGGAAATACTTTGAAGTACTCGGAAATATTTGAAAATACTTGGGAATATTTGGAATTACTTGGAAATATTTGGAAGTGCAAGTGGAAGTAGGTGTACAGCATATTAGGTCCCGGTTCACCCCTCGGATATTACTAAATATAAATTTTCTTTTTTATATGTAGGTACCAAGTGATTTTATCAAACACCTATTTCCTTTAGTATATATATTTTTATTTCCATTACACTTCAATTATAGTATTAATACAATATGAATTAATATCCTATTAAAAATTTATTTCACGATATTTTCAGATAAATAAAAAGATTTAAAAAAAATGTCTCTTATTATATCTATGTTGAGTCGGCCAAAACTAAGATTTTTATTTGCTTACTTTTTTCATAATTTCAAAAAATAGACTGAAAATTTTTTTCTAAGGAATGCCTAAAAAAAAGTGACAATCCGATTGTCCCGATATATGTGAGACCAATTTTGGGAAAAAAATTGGCCCCTGACACAAGAGACGAATTTACATTACGGGCATTTTATTTGTAATTGAAATTCGTCCCTTGTGTTAGGTATCAGATTTTTTTTATTGAAAAAATTAGAATTGAAGTTTTGGAGACGGGCAGATTGTTAGTGTCAATGGCAAATTATAAGCTCAGAAAATCACAAGCAGTGTTAAAGATGAAGCAAAAAGGAGATGGTTATAAACTACTTTTAAACCCTGAACTAGTGAAGGTCTTACGAAACGTCAGTTTTTAGGAAAAGGAGAATTACGTTGCAATATTTTTTTCTGAATTTGTATTGCCTTCCCATTAATTCTCGATTGTATATCTTAGTTTTCTTTGATAAACAAAAATATAACCAAAATAAAAGCTTTATGTATCTATCTAATCTTATTAAAAGACCAATTTTTAAAATTTTTTAGTTTTTTTTTAATTATTTCGATGAAACCAAGCAAAAATAACAATTTTTTCTTTCATAAAAATACTGTACTAGACAAATAAAAAATTCGCTTGGCTCTTTCCAATAGCACCAGAATTATTTCTCCAGTCACGGACCACATATTTATCAAAATGAGGATAGTTTCTCAAAATATTTTACATGAATAGCAATAAATGTTATACAAGCCTATTTTAACGATATCTTGAGATGCTATTTACTTGTTTTTTTATTTAATAAAATAGGTACCTATATACTCATCTCAATTTCCTAACAAGCTCAAAATGACATAAATCATTTAATTCTTATAAACACAATATTTATATTCTTTATAAGGCCTTGAACTCATTTTAAAGGATGACTAGTAATAAATATTAGCTATCAATTTTTCCTATTTAGATAAACTCACTACGTGTGATGAAAAGTCAAATCAAATCATGCACTATCATCATCCCAGATACTAAAATATTATTTTATTATAGTAGATCTAGACATTATAAATATATATTGTTCTATTATGACTAATTAATCAAAAGCTAATAGACTCCAAAATATTATATTTTCTTGAATATTTCTATAGCCTACGTATATTCAAGATCTCCAAAAGCGGGCCCAGACCTTATCCAGTAGATATAGTTGTCCAACATTTGGTATTCTTAGCTCTAGTAAATGAAGTTATAATCTTGAACGCAAAGGGGTTGACAGGTTTCAAGATGTTGTTGAATTGTAAGATTCTATGAGTTTCTTGTTTGGACCTTATGACGTACGTTAAGTAGTTTTCTGAAAAAAATAATTAAAATACTTTTGGCGTGGGCATCGAAGCTAGTTTTAAAATAAAACATCAAAAAATAGGTTTCTATTCTTTTGTTTTTTATAGAATTACACAGTTTATATGTGTCCTTGTATTGTGTGTAATATGATCTCTATTAGAATACTTTTTGTTTTAATAAATTAATTTGTTTTAATTTAAGTTAAATTGATCTCAATGACTGAATGCAAGATCATGTTTTGAAAATATTTTTTCCCCCTACATTTCAATTTGAAATTCAAGAAATAGTGAAATTAGTTTCGACAAACTAACACACTAATTACTAATATTTATAACAGAAATATCCGATTGGTATATAAAAAATAAATAAATGATAAAAAACATTAACATCCCAGAGATTAGAGATAAGCAAAGCAAATTTAAAGAAAATCACTAGACTTTTTTTTGAAAAAATTGCGAAAATATTAAAATCACTTGAAAGAAAGGATTCCGGCAAGAACTTAGACCAAAACTATAAAATATTAAACCATATACTCAGCCGAGAATTAGCTAAGATTAATTGAAGAATTCTTTCGGGTTTGATGAATCAGGATGGAATTAGAATATCAATGAACATAATAAACTATAAAGTCATCGCATTGACAATAATCTTTTAAAATTGATGTTGTTGCTATGAGTTTTGTTGAAATAAACATGTTGTATTTAAGTATCTCTGTAGTCAGGTTGCCCTAACTGAAAATCCTCTTAAGGTTTCGGAGAATTTAAAAAGTAGCTTTCATGAGAACATTTGAATTCCTTCTTTAAATACCATGGAAGATTGAATTTTACCATATATATGGATGTCCCTAAACAGTTTATTGTAATATAAAAAAACACGAGCTGTATAGTGGGTTTTAGACCTTGTTAATCAATCCATTATAATGCAATAACTCAATTGGCATGGTTTCATAAGTCATCATAGTCTATCACACATGAGAAAAATCAATTACCATAGCATAATAAACAAATCAATCAAAATCTTTTTTAAGAATTGATCTAATACTTCGTATATATTTATTTGTTAAATATTTTACTAGTCTTATGATATTCAGAATACCGATTTTTCGTTATTTAACCATATTGTGAATATAATTTTTGGTCCAATGAAGATATTATTTAACAATTTTATAATTAAGTTTGTAAATGAGCTCAATGGAAAAGAAATATACGGTGTTGTAGCTCACATTCAAAAAATTCGAAACTTCGAAAAATATTAATATAATCATTGTTGGTTTGGAAAACCCAAATAGCAAAAAATACATTCGGACACTTGGATTGCCCACCGAGGTGCAAATACATTATCTGACGCGTAAACTTTTTTCACTCAAAGAATCGATCTTCATTATTTAAAAATTTGCGGTCAAGTCTTGATTGGTGCTTGAATGGTTATTCTGGTTTAATTCCCCAAGAAATGAAAACCACCCCTCTGTCATAATAAAATTAATTCATAACACCTCGGATTTAGTGGTTGACCATCTCTCTTGATTTTCTATTGAAATTTTAACCCTACATACTATCAGCATTTGTCTTTTATATTGAAACTTACAAGTTGTGTGAATTATTTTTCTCGAAATCAAAAATCGTATTTTTATTTGAATCGAATGGTCTAATTTTTTTGTTTGGTCAAAAATGGAAAATATTTTTTATCAGGGAGTCTAAGCTCTAAGGTATCCATATAAAGATCTCTCTGAGAAAAATTAGACTAAATTTTTTAATTTTAATTTATTTTAAAATGGCAATGTAAGGGCCAGTTGTATGTCGGTTTGTAAAGTCTTTGTTAAATTTAACAAAGGGTAAAACCCTTAGAATTCTCCTTTTGCCAGGCGGGATCGCCAATCAGATGAAAGTGTGGGTGTCATCTGATTGGCCATCCGGCCGGGCTTAAGGTGAATTCTAAGGTTTTACCCTTTGTCAACTTTAACAAAGACTTTACCAACCGACATACAAGTGGCCCTAAGAGAAACCCAAAGGGACCATTTTAGGTAATAGTGAGGATTTAAAAATAGCTAAACTTAAAATTATGAAAAAAATCCACAAATTTGACCATTCTCTCTTTATCAATGATATATAAGAACGAATTTGGTATCCCATGTGTTTTGGAAGAAATATACGGAACCTTCGGACTTGACAGGTTTAATTTTTTTTTTTTTTGTGATATCTCGCCTAGAATAGAATTAATTTTATGTAAAACGCCTCCCTTACATTCAAACCACGCTTTTTTTATAAAAATAATTTTCATGCAGCTATATTTTGAATTTTGATATTTATTTCTAAATATCAACAACACGTGTACAACTAGTATGTTCTTGACCTTATGAATTATATAACATAGTTATGTTATAGAATTTAATTTGCACAAAGCACTCTAATAGATTTTAAATGTCCTTGATATCTTTCTTATATTCCATCATGGAAGCTCCAGAATGACTTGGAGTTTTTAAATTCAAATTTAAACATATTTCTTTAAGTATTTATGATTTTTCTTAAATATACAGATTTTTCTCAAATAAAAATGCATTTATATTTGAAGTTTAAAATAAGTGTTATTTAAATGTTAACATTGATCTAAACATTTTGATTCAAGAAAACTAACTAATTAAATTTAAATTAAATTCAATAAATAAAATGCAACGGAATTGCTAGAATTTACCATATAGCCATTTGAAATATTAATAGGTAATTTATAATTTTATTATTAACCTGATAAAGATCAGATTGGTCTTTTTTAGTACTTGCTTACTTACTGTAGAGGAAGGTACTTTGAAATGTAATTTTCCTAAAAACTTTATAAAACATTGTTTGAGGTACTCAGGGTACTTTAATAGAACACAGGAATTATTTAACGGATTATAGTGGTGTTTCACAAAGTGGAAATAAAATTAAAAAATTAAAAAATCTTTTAAATTATTTTGGAGATTTTTTTTATTTATCTCCATACATATTTCGGGCTATGAACTCTTCATCAGGAGGTTTAATATTTTTCTGTTAAACCTCCTGATGAAATGTTCATAGCCCGAAATGTGTATAGAGATAAATAAAAAAAAAAAATCTCCAAAATAATTTAAAAAATGTTTTAATGTTTTAATTTTATTTCCACTTTGTGAAACACCACTATAATCCGTTAAATAATTCCTGTGTTTAATATCTTTCACTACAAGCCAACACCGCTTTCCTTAAACTTTACTTTAATAGAACCTTAAATTTGATCAAGATTAGTTAAGTCATTTTTAAGATATTTAGAAAAAAACGAAAAAGTACTTGAATAAAGTAGGTCCTAATGTTTGTTGGCCGATATTTACTAAAAACTAATCAGCGCTTCATTTTGTTAAAGTAATGGTAGGTTTTTAATTTCATTTCAATCGGTTGAACGGTGTAGAAAAAATCGTGGAGGTAAAAAAAGAATTCTTACATCCTTGCCCACGGACTAAATGAAAAAATGTTGGCCTCTGGAAGATACCCCATGTAATTGTTGGCAAAGTGCTAAATATGAATACTACAATTTGTGACTTTGGTTGAGACCATGGGTTCGATAGTTTTTACCCGAGGATCATATGAAGTCGCGCTTTGCGTGAGACCGATTATAATACTTTGCCCATATTTGTTACGCATTTATGGATAAAGTAAAAAAAGATGTTTGAAAGGAAATTAAAACAAAGCTATTTTATTTGTCTTTTCTTTTAAGTCCAAAATACAGGAATTCCCATCTCACCTTCATTCCAACTTTCTTGAATTCTAAGCTTTCGTTGATTCACAATTTATTTAAACCCTCCAATGCCATCAATTCCACTGTATCTTATTTATATCTTCTTTTTTTTATACTATCTTATTATCGTAGTAAGTAGAATTATTACCATAAAAGATGACTAGAAATATTCTCATTAGAGTGGAGCATTTTTTTTTTTTTTTTAATTTAAATATTTATTTATTTTTATTAGTTTTATTATTGGCAAAGTGTATAAATTATATAATAATTAAATTTCAATATAAAATACTGGTTATCTTATCTTTTTCTATAAGAAATGCAATATTTTAGTCTTCATTTAATAAATATTGTGAAAAAAAATACATTTTTTAAAATTACTTATTTTTTTATTTTTTTTTTTTTTAATTCCTCCCATTGAAATCTATCGATTTGTTTTTCCAGATTAATATGATAGGAAAGAGTAGAGTGAGAATAATTGTCTATTATTCATTTATTAATTATTCAATTCAATATATAACTTAAGGCAGGCAATTTAAATAAAAAAGAAATAATAAATAATTTTTGAAATAAATAGCAAACATTTATATAATAAAGGAATGAAGTTGTTTTCGGTTTCGATAAAAAAAGAACGTTTAATATAAATATAATTAATTTCTACAAAATGTTATGTTAACTATACATTCAAAGAAATATGTATACCTACAACATATGTGTCGATTCTTAAAAGCAATGTAAACTAGTTAAATTTACTTCTAGCTAAACTAGCATTTTTTACATTGCATTTCAGACTCGACTCTTTAATCTTCTGGATTATTCTTAAATTCATATTTGAATCATAAAGAAATAAATAGGATTATAAAAAAAAATGCAAAATACAAATATTGACAGAATGAAAGTAACCGAATGAATAAGCAAGTGACGAATGATCAATGATAAAAATAATTATTTAGAATGCAAGTCATTCTGAAATATTTAACGAGTCATAATAGGTCCACAAATTCCTATTTTTATTCACTAATCTAAACCACGTTTGCAAATTACAAAGCCTGCTGAAATATCATTATCATCATCAAAGAAGTTTGTCAAAAAATTGCAAAAAAATTAAATTAGAATTCGATTTGAAAATAAAAAAAAATAAAAAAAATCCATAGTTACATTTGACATAGTGAGCATTTAATAAGAGATTTGGGGAAAAAGGGACAACTTTTTCATATCTCTGTAAATATTTATGATTTCGAAATTTTTTATCATCAGCGAATGGCTTGAGATAGAAAGTTTAGTTTTGTCGTAAAACCTCAGTTTATTAATGCAAGCATGTGTACCAAAACTGTTCGACAGATCTGCCAAATGTCTAAAGGGCGGGTGTCAAAATTCAAGCTTGAGTTGTTTACCAAAAAAGAATTTAGGCTTTTTTGATTTTAAGTCGATTCTTGTATGTTTTCAGTAGAGGTTGCTATTAATAGTCAAAACAGCAAAAATGGAATACAAAAAGGTTATTCCTCTAGTATTAGATAATAATCGATCGTTATTTTTGATTTTAAGCCGATTCCTCCATGTCTTCATCAATGGTTACCAATAATAATCGAAACATCAAAAATCTAATGTAGAATTGTTATTCCTGAAGTATTAGATGAGAATCGATTGTTATTTTTGATTTTAACTCGATTCCTCCAAGTCTAGTAATAGTTACTAATAATAACCGAAACATCAAAAATCCAACGTAGAATGGTTATTCCTCGAGTATTAGATGAGAATCGATCATTAATTTTGAATTAAAGTCAACATGAACTGCAAATTGCAAGTGATATCTGACTAATAATAAAGGAATAAACATATTAATAATTCAAATGAATTTGGATAAAGTTTAGCAACGATTCGTTGCAGTTTATTTAAATATTTATTATTAAAAAATAATTCATAATTATATTAAATCTCATTTTTTTAAATCTCGAAGAAATTTATTAATATGCAAGCTAGCTTTGGGAGGGCGCCCCGGAGACATTTTTTGTTTGAAAAAGGATATCGAAATGAAAGAAAATAGTTGCATAGTTTCAAAGGGCAATTAAAATGAATGATTTTCCGACAGGGGTGCGGATAGAAGGTTTGAAGTCCGTGCCTGGTATCTTTTCCAGTTCATGTCAAAGACAAGCTCAGAGGAGTTTTAGTCAAGTAAAAGTTGTTCTCGCTGAGGAACTATTAATAATACAAAAAAGGAATAAAATAAAAGAAGATTCGAGAATTTTTAGACTAATCTATTTCTAAGAACTCTCGATATATTATAAAAATATAATAATTAAGAATAATATAGACAAGTCCTAGCTTGCATATAGCAATAGAATTAGGATAAACTTAAGATTTCCTTATAGGACAGGCTGTGGAAGATGGTCGATTTCCATCTCAGGGACTGGGCAGCTTAAGTCACAAGAATTAATTTCTCACTCCTACCCTCAACCACACAAAGCAGTATCCGTTTCGGACGAAGGTCGCAAAATATATTTTTAAAAAATCTAATGTTAAATTTCAAAAATTATGAAAATTATGCCGTTCCATGAAATTTGCAAAAAAAGAGAAGATTTAAATAAAATTTCAAAAAATAAGGGTACTTTTTTGGACAGCATCCCCTGGTTGAAAAATCACCAACCGCCACTGATATATAGTATATATATATATATAACGCTTATCCTTATAAACTATTTCGTTTCGGCCAAAAGTTTTCCTTTTAAACCGGTTAAGCAATCACGAGTCAATGTCTCTTGTTTAAAATGAAATCTTTCGTTCACTAAAACAATCTTCAATGCTTAAAGCATGTTAGGAATGTCTTCAGCCCAAAGCGTTTGATATTTGAATATCAAATCTTCTCAGTCTCTTAGATACAGATATTAAATATCGTATTATTATTAGTTATTACTAGTTAACTAGTATACTTATACTACTATACTTTCCTATTTCTAAAGAATATCAAAAATAAAATATAAAATGCGGGTTTGGTGATTTCTAAAGTCCAAAAAGTGCCCACAGAGAAAATGGCCTGTGTTAAATGCACTTTACTTTATTTATAATATCAGTGAATTGATTTTTCTGGCTTTATTTTGCGGGAAGCCGAAATTTAAAAAATCCAGGGACGGATTTCCCACTAGGCACACTAGGCCAGTGCCTAGAGGCGCCACGGCCTGACGGTATAATTACAAAATTTTATAATAAAGAAATTTTAAAAAATAATTTTTTTTATTCATTTTTATGTAATTTTATTCCTATTTTAAAAGTAAGAAAAAAAGGCTCGTTATTTAAATTGTGCAGTAATAATTAGTGCTTAATTTTGTTTATATATATTTTTTTTTTATTTCAAAAAAGATTAAAACTATTTTGAAAAAAAAAAAAAAAAAAAAATAGGCAAAAACACCAATTTTTTCCTTCCGATTATTTATATTTTAATTTTCTTTGAAAGACGGACTGTTAAGCGAAATAAAAGTGAAGTAATGAAAGCCAGCCCATAAATTATTTTCTTTTATTCAATTTCCGACGTTTTGGAGACTTTTTTCTCTCCTTCTTCAGGGTATTGTATAGTTATGATGGGTGAGTATAACTCGGTTCCCATTTGTCTCTCTTGTAAATTACAAGTTGTAATATTGTTTCTATCACTGAAAGGAGAGACAAATGGGAACCGAGTTATACTCACCCATCAACAACTATTCAATACCCTGAAGAAGGAGAGAAAAAAAGTCTCCGAAACGTCGGAAATTTAATAAAAGTAAATAATTTATGGGCTGGCTTTCATTATAACCTACTTATTTAGATTTTAATTTTCTTTCAAATTCCAAAATGTTTATAATATATGTATAAATTTTTTTATTTAAATAATGACTTTGGCACAGATGTGACATGTTTCAAGGGGGCGGCAGTCAGAATAGTGCCTAGGGGCGAAATATTTATGAATCCGTCTCTGGGCCCATCAGGGCAACTGGGTGCATTCGTGAATAAATAAAAGAAATTTTCATTTCGAATATATAAATATATATATATACATATTCTTATCAAGCGTTATTAATTATATTTATGTTTTGTTTTATAATTAAAATTTTAATTGATATGATAAGATAAGATCGTGTTTTACAAATTCATTTACTCCTAAATAATCTAATTCTTGTTGTTTATGTATTTGTTAGAAATGTGAGATTATTCATTTAAATTTTAAAATAGTTTAGAAAGCATTTTTACACAGATAATAGTAATTTTTCAAAATGATTCAACTTCGATCTTAATTTAATGAAATTATATTGATTTTACTTTGCTATATAGAGTATGGGAAGTATTATAATCCTTAAAAGAGAAAATATGAAGATTTTGCTTCTTTTTTTTAAAAAAAAATCACTATCAAAAACGACATAAAGGCCTACAAAAAACATTATATAGTGTAAAAACATGATATTTTAATAGTTTTGTCAAAATGTCTATAAGTTTGTTTATTCGATTGTTTAATGATCCAAATATCTGTGAGTTAGCAAATTCTCTAGCTCAAAAAGAAAAAAAGAATATCAAAACGTTATTGCATATTTCTAGTTGTTTTATAATTATATTAAAGAAATCGAAAGAAGCATCTCGACATTTTCTTTTTAAAAATCATTTCCATCTCTTAAAATATCATTTTTCTCAATATTAATTAAATATGATTGCGATTTCACTAATCAGACTAATTTTTCATCCACATATCAATTTTTGGTATACCTAATACAAATAAAATGATGTAAAAGTAAGTGTACGAGAAGGGTTAGGTGTATGGAAAGCCATTTGGATGGCCACATCAGTTTATTTAATCACTAATTAAAATATAATGAACGCTAAATTTCTTGTTTTTTATGATTTCAGGGTGACACATGCCTAAATTACCGATCCAAGACGAACACTTTGGATTTCAATAGCTTCAAAGACCGAAAACTACCTCAAACAATTTGAAATGACGTCGAAAGAGGGAAACAAATCGTTACCAAACCAAGAGGAGAAAAAACCAACCCCTACGCTTGTGCCACCTGATGGAGAATGGGGTTGGTTCATTGTTGTTGCTTATACCTTGATGGGTGTAGGTGATTTTGCTTATTAACAATAATTATTAGGTGAGTGTAAAAGTTTTGATGAGTTTTGTCATAAAAAACAATCTATGTTGTTTTATTTAAAATAATTCATGAATTAATGAGATAGATATGATGTTTTTCAATTCATCTGGCAAAATCTAGATTCCTCAATCATAAGTCAGCCGATTTGACTCAAAAAAATAAATTCAAAGAACAAAAACTTATCCTTACATTTTTCTACAAACAGCAATTACATATAAATAAAATTGAGAGAAAATAAGCTGTTTCAAGGCACATTATACTATCTGCAAAATTTCGAAGATTTGTTTAAAGCTATTTTTAACCGACTTCAAAAAAGGAGGAGGTTCTCTATACGACTGATTTTTTTTTTTTTTTTTTTGTGTCTATGTTACCTCATATCTCCGCCAATTGTGAACCGATTTTGGTTTCTGTCCGCATTGGGTTCTGTCTACCTTCCGATTGGTCCCATTTTTTTTCATAGGTATTAGACCTTTTTTGTTAGGTTTGTTCAGGCCTAACTTCTTTGTTTTGAACCGATTTCAATGATTCTTTTTTTATTGGAAAGAGGGTATCTTAGGGATGGTGCCATATTAATTTGGTCAAGTTCTGATGATAGGATCACTATTAATAACATCACTAAAAAGAGAAAAATAAAAATAATTTTTAAGAAAAAAATAAAACCGACTTCAAAAAAATTAAATGCAACAAATAAAATACACTAAAAGGTATAAAATAATTATTATCTTATTTAGTTACAACTAAACGACGTAATATTAATAGGAAATTACTTTTTGAAGTCGGTGCCAAACATATACCTTTTATGAATCGCGCTCGACGGATCTTACTTAGTACGTTTGGTGGGTACGCTCGCTTATAGGTATAGTTTGTTTGGCACCGCCTTCAAAAAGTAATTTCATGTTAATATTTCGTAGTTTAGTTGTAACTAAATAAGATAATAATTATTTTATACCTTTTAGTGTATTTTATTTGTTGCATTTAATTTTTTTGAAGTCGGTTTTATTTTGTTCTTAAAAATTATCTTTGATACTACTGTTGCAAGAAAATGTTTCACCAAAAAGATGCGACCTTTAGAGTCCAGGGTGGATTTTTGCATCGTGAAAAGAAGAAGGAGATTGGGTCTGAGGAAGCGGGTCTTGAAATACTGAAGGTTATAATATATGTAATGTATAGGGATTTTAGCGAAATAATATTTTTATTAAAAGATAACTTTTGTTATAAGTGAGCTAAGGATTGATTTTTAAATTGAAAAAAATATTAAACTCAAAGTGGGAAAGATCAGCAACGAATGGGAATGATTTGAGCTAAAACATATAGTATACTACTTAGCCATCAATATAAAGTAATGCGCCAAATTTCAATTGATTAGTTTCAATTATTCAAGGACTTTCTACAATAACAATTTGATTTGTTTTTTTCTAATTTTCATCATTTTTAATCTGGAAGTTTTAAGTTAATGAAACCGAAATTTAATCAGTTTTTTACATTCCAAAAAATGTTGCCACCTAGACGAGCTTTCTACGAATTTTCATTCTCATGTTATCATGGGTATCTTAATTCAGACAGAAAAATTATTTTTGGAAATTACTCGGGACTCTATTTGAGTTTAATAGTGAAATCACTCAAAACTGTTTTCTTATTTTTTTATTTGTCATTTTCTTTAGAGTTAGTTTTCTTTTAAAAACTCACTTTTCCAAATTTGAATCGAGAAAATTATTCCAAGTAGGTACCTCCTTGATAAATGTATTTATTTTTAATGAAATTAAACTTTTGGGACAAGAGATCAATTATGTGAGTTGACTAATTATTTACATCTTATCCGTTTAAACGGCTTCGGAATTAAAACCTATATACCTAATAATTTACTGTGATTGTGTTTCAACCAGATCGAATCTTTTCAATGAAAATAAATTTGTTTTCCTAGTTAAGAAAACGAATCGGAACTCTTTCTAAAGAAAACTCATCAAAACTTTTTTATTCCCTAATAATTAATCATGATTTTTTTCTATTTTTACTAAAATATAATATATATAATAAAAAAGAGATCAATTATGTGAGTTGACTAATTATTTACATCTTATCCGTCTAAACGGCTTCTGAATTAAAACCTATATACCTAATAATTTCCTCTGATTGTGTTTCAACCAGATCGAATCTTTTCAATGAAAATAAGTGTTTTCCTAGTTACGAAAACGAATCGCAACTCTTTCTAAAGAAAACTCATCAAAACTTTTTTATTCCCTTAATATTTAATCATGAATTTTTTTCTATTTTTGCTAATAAATATATCTATAAATTAAAGATTGATATTCATATTATTTTTGAAAATATCAAGGTTTTTATTTTATTGAATTGAATATTAAATTTCATTTTTTAGATGTTTTGTATACCAGTTATTCAAACGTTTGGACTTTTATATAAAGATTATTTCGAAACTATTGGCTTATCAGCAACGGATACCTCAGTAATTATTAATACAAACAGTGCGATTAGCATGTGCACAGGTGAGTAATAACCTATAAATATTATATGTTTGAGACATCTTTCTGTGTAATTTCTTTGTTTCTTTTTAATAAGAGGCTCTTATACGCAACGCCAAGCCAAAAAATATTTTAAAATATAGAGGTTTGGTTAAAGAGCGCAGCAAAGAAGTTGGCGGGGAAGGGGGCATGTGTGACCTTAGTTACAACCTTGATCTTAGCATCTATACGTTATTACAGTGTTTTCAAAAAATTTCTTGTCGGGAAATGCTTAACTAAATCTTGGGTTCCCCCTACTGGTACATGATATTTTAATATATAATGGGTAATTTTCGCGCAACTTTGGCTGGGAATCACTGTATTTATAAATAAAATTGGGTAAAAAATTGTGCCTTTTTCAAGACTCTGTGGGCTTTCTGTAAATTTTAGTTATTTTTTTTGTCTTTAAACAAGCCAGAACGTAGAAACTTGGCACCCAGTTGCGGCTTATTAGTTAAATATCATCTTATTAACTGAAACCATTTAACAATTCAATTTTTTCTACATTTTTTTTTACCGTAGTTTCTGAAGCAGGAATTCCTAAAATCAAATCACTTAATGTCAATGTGTATAACGTGCAAATTTCAAAGACAAAAATGAATAAAATAAAAATATTTAAATTTTTTTTGTTTAATTAATAAACGACCCTTGCTACCTTCCTTGAGTCTCTCGCCCATCGAATTAGCTTTTCCGCGCTTTCCCTATTTTATAAATGCCATTTGTTTTGATGTGTTGAAGTCAGTAAATCACACCCCCCCCCCCCCCCCCATCAAAGACTGCTTTGCATAGAGCACGTGATTTACCGATTCCCAACATCCCTCTTCTGGTTATATTGAAAAAGTGTGGACCCGAGGGATGAACCGCGATTGGAGTTAGGTGTACACGTCTTTGGAATTATGTGGAATTATTTTGGAATTCATTAGATAATGCTCCTTCATCTATTGTCTTCTACTTGTAAATGAAAGTGGAAGTAGGTGTACACAATATTAGGTCGCGGTTCACCCATCGGTGGGACCACATATTTGCCACTACGTTTGTCCCCATGATTTCAAGGAACTGGAACTCTCGCCAGGCCTCCGTCTTTCCCGACACTTACCATATAATCTTCTAAGCTTCAAGATCCGGGTGCAAAGACGCCTACGCCTCCACACTTTCTCTTGAACAATTTCTCCTTCTATTCGGTAATGCAAGCGACTTTCGAGATCCATAGAGGCTGCATCTGCTTGATAATCCCGTTCTTGCATTCGATTTCATTAAAGAAAAAAAAATTAAACATACATTTTAGAAAATGAATAATTTTTTAGTATCTACTCTCGAAATGTCACTCATAACTAAAACTAAAAGCTTAGCCGGTCATTTCAAGATTTTTCGTTAAAACCGCTCATAATTTGATTTGTACTCACGGAGTATTAAAGAAAAATGTATTTTCTACTTTTAGCTGTATTTTGAAATAGAAGCTTATTTTGGTTCAGACAAAAGCCAGGAAGAGGAAAAAAAGCTTATTTTTTAAAAAAACGTTTTGTCCTATATTGTTTTTTGAGAATTAAACTATTAGTGGTTTAAATTTAAAAGCAAATGAAATTAAAAACCGCAGCATCAAATTTATATTTTTGGATATGTTATCATTCGTTGGTAGATAATTTCAATATTATGATACGGAAGTAGATTGGCATGACGCTTGATAAACGCTACTTAGCTACTACAATCTACTATGTACTAAATGTAATGTAATATTAGGTTAATATGGCGCGTAAATAAAAAATCTTTTTTTTTTATTATTATTTATTGGCATCGGAATAAAAAAATCTTCAAAATTTAAAAAACTAAATATAATAATAATTGGCCTTTCTTTAAGGGATAAAGACAATTCAATCTTCCAAAATTTTAGGGGTAAATCTCGTAAAATAGTCAACTTAGTTATTCCATGATTCGATGACAATTACAGGTTAAAGCTTACCGATATTATTTTCATTGAATTTTGTTCGTGTTTAATTATGAACGGTGCCTACCTACTCTGGATTAATATTTGTGAAAATCAAAGAAATTCATTTTTCAATTGTATTGTCGAGAATATAACATAACCCCCCCCCCCCTGCCAAAAATAATATATAATAATTAAAATTTCATTTAATTTACAAAATACAAATTTTGTAAATTACAATAAAGAATAAGATTAATACAAGAACATATAATTATATATATAAGGAAGTCAATGGATTTTGAATGAATAATTTTTACTTTATATATTTAATTAATTTGACTTTATTCCTTACCATATTTCGGTTTTGGATTGTATTATAATTTTTTTTAATTAATTTTGCTAAGCTTATTTTCAGTCGCATTCAAGAAGTATTTTTTCTTTTTCCTTTTTTTTTCATTTCACTTTTTCTCTCTTCCTTCTTCCATTTTTTCTTCTTTTCTTCTAAATTCAGTCATTGTTTTCTTTAAATAAATAAATAAATAAATCTTTATTACTCGACCTGCTCAGAAGCACAAGTCCTCGGTGTCTAGGTCAACAAAACATCAATATAAGTTTTACGAAGTTTAATGTTTATTTAGAATTCAATATTTTTTTTTCATTTTTAGGTTTAATAAATGGCCCCATTTTGAAAAGATATGGCTTCCGGAAGGTTTCTATAGTCGCTTCAATTATTTTATTTATTGGCCTTATATTGACATCCCGGGCAAATACTTTTGCTTATTTTATGGTCAGTTACAGCATAATTGCAGGTAGAAATTTTGTATTATTTTCTTAAGTAATATTAAACTTATAATTGTATTAATTATAAACCAATCTATTTTTCCTGAATAATTATTTATACATATTATGAAATTTTTTATAAAAGTTACGGTTCTAGATGGTTCATATTTAAAATACTATTTTTAGGGCTCCGTTTAAACGTAAAACGAGACACTATTTTTGCCGTTACGTCTGTCTCTCTGTGAGATCTCTGTGGCCCGTCATTTAAATAAGATACAATTTTGAAATTTACAAGTAATATATATTCATTTTCCCTGAAATCAAGAAACATATTAAAATTTTAGTCAAAGAATTGTTTTGGGGAATGTTTAATTTGTGTGTGGTCGAAAATAAAAAATATTTCACATAAACTATAAATTATAAAACTATAAATTAAAATTCTGAAATACTCATTAAGTTAAAAATTATTTTTTCATCATATTGTGTGAGGTGTCCCATTCTATATATTTTTAAACTAGATTAAATTTGCTACAATTAAAACAAAGTTGCATCTAGTAAACTGCAATGAATAGTTGCTAGACTTTATCTATAGTCGTTTTAAAAATCCATGCTTCGCTATAGATAAAGTAGTCAAAAATTATAGTAAATATAGAATCTCAAAATTGAGTATGTTGGCTACATCTCAATTATTCAATCCTTTATATCTCAATAGTTAGTTTTATCAAATTATCTTTTATTTAATAAAATATTAAGCATTTTATTCTGAATAAAATGACACCTTAATTTTGAAAATCGGTTTACAATTAATCGAATTATGATGTTTTATTATTGTCATTATTATAGGTTAGTCATAGTTAATTGGATGACATGAAATCGGCCATCATCGAATTTCGAATATTTAAACTTAATTCATTTTCCAATGCTGCCATCTTACATCGATTTGTTCAACTCGCTTGTCAAATTAATTATGAAAATTCAAACAATAGATGATGGAATCCAGCACCATCTTTTTTTTAGTTACTTAAGAATAACTAACCATAACTAAAACCACCATAACTCGGTTAATAATTAACCAACTTGCAAAAATAAGGTGTCATTTTATTTATTAATAAATTATTAAAATTTTATTAAATATAAGATAATTTAAAAAAGTAACAATTATTGATAAATAAAGAATTAAAAATTATATTCACTGTAAGTTTTCCTTTATTAGCGACAAGTGAAGATGTGCCTACCTAAAATTATTGAAAAAGATTTTGGAATATACATATCAGATGAAAGAAACAAGGAAAGTTCGACATTTTTTATTAATTTTAATCCGCAAATTTGAAAATTAATTGCAGAGAACGCTTTTTTTGTTATACCCTGTTATTTGTCGCTTTTAAGCATTATAAATATTAAATAAAATAAGCCTTATATTCATTTTAAAAATGTACTAATTAAAATTGTTTCATTTAATTTTTATTAAACTAAAAAATTTATTAGCTAGTCTTAAAAAAGTACAAATTTAAAAATCAGGTGACATAATATTAATTTAAAATAAGATTGAAGTAGTTTTTGGAGACGGGTTGATAAGAGAATTGAGTGGATATTGATGAAGGAGGGAATATGCCACCGAAACCTAGGTTTTTGAATAAAACAGATAGTTTAAATTATCTCTCTTTTTTTGAATTTTGGAATGCGTCATCAATATCCACTTAATTTAAAATATTGCTCAAAAATTTGACCAACAATTTAGTCAGGGAAATTTATATATAATCCAGACACCTTCAGTTTTGTTTTTTAACTTTTAAAAATTTAATTTAATTTAATGTGATAAATCAATTTGCCTTAATTTTTATATAAGGTGAAAAATATTAGATGATTATTCCGCTCAAAATCCACCATTTCAATCTCGTTCCGTTTATTTATTTTGCATTTACTCGTTTTAATTCAATTACTCTCAAAGCTATTATAGGAGTATTATATCGATCATTTTTCCTGTCCGAGAAATTCTGGATATCTATAAATCTAAGAGTTTTATCAAAAAAGTGGTCCGAGTAAACGTTCAAGTCAATAAAATTTCCTAGATAATGAGATAAAAATCAAGTTTCTAAGATCAGTGCTTTTCATTTTATCGAGGGAAAACTGAGATTTTTTTCTAAAAATTGCTGTTTTTCTAAAATTTAACTTAATTGCTACATGGGTTACCATTATCCAATTAAGATGCAACTTTGTTTTAATAGTAACAAATGTAATCTAGTTTAAAAATATATATATAATGGTCTTTGTCGAAAACGTGCTCCATCATGGTCGAAATGGGAAAAATCGAAAAAAGTGCGAGTTTTTGGGTTAAAGTTCGAAAATTTCGAGGTTTTTCGGCCACCAAAAGTTATCCCCCACACTTTCGAGATCGCAAACTTAGATTTGCCATACCCACACCATACCAAACGATCCTAGAAAAAAATATTTTCCCGAAATTAATGTAAGCTGGAAACCCCCCCCCCCCCCACCCCCCCTATACACTGGGCGATTGCGGAGTTTCTAACAAAATGTATAAATTGCTATAACTCCAGACGATTTAAAAATAAAATCATAAATGTATTTTAAAGGAAATCGAATGCTCTACAACTTCTTTTCTGAGGACTTTTACCGTAAAACGAAAGTCTGCGATGACAGAGACAAAAGATTGGCGAAAAATATAGGAAATTTTATTTTTTTCATGCATAAACTATATTCGCGGGAGAATATCTAAAAAACCATAAGGGATAGAGAAAAATTAAATAGAAGCAATCTTGTAGTAAATATTATAATCTTTTATTACGACCGACTGTTTTTGATATATAAGCAAAAAAACAAAAAACGGGACATTTCCACCCCCCCCTTCCACCCCTAAGCCCGGTAGCTAGGGCTCGGGACTTTTAGTATTTTTACCTACTAACTAGCCCAGACACATTCTATAAGAAAAAAATTCTCTCCTCAAAAATGTTTTCTATAACCCATTCGTTGACTGGACTAATAAGTCATGAACTTGTTTTTATTTTTCTCCTCTTTGTTTTATGTTAATTATTATTTTTTACTGCTCATATGAGGCAAACTGCCTCAGAGCATTGTGTAAAGTTAAATTGTAAGAATTATGAATGAATAAATAAATAAATAAATAAATTTAAAAAAAAAATAAGCCTATGAAGAAATTAAGGGGATTAAACAATTAAAGTGTTTAAACCAAAGATTCCGGAATTGATTTCTTCGGTTCTAGATCAGTTTTTATGAGTTTCTCATGTGTTTCTGATTAGACAATTACACAATGTATACAGAAAGGACATTACAATAATAACGAGTCCATAATTAGTAGTAGAAGAGATGGTATCTACTTAGATTAAATTAAAAAAAAATAAAAAATATGCTTTATATCTATGTATTAAACATATAAATTTTCTTGATTTCAGCTATCGGACTCGGACCTCTGATGAGTGCTCAAAGTCTCGCAATAAATACTTATTTCAAAAAAAAACGCAGCAAAGCGACGGGTTATGCAATGACTGGAATGGGTATGGGTCCCATCTTTATGCCTTTTTTAATTACCTACCTCTTATCAACAGTAGGAGTCAGAGGAGCAGGTCTTGTTCAGGCTGGTTTATCCCTTCATTCTCTGATCGGTGGAGTTTTATTACAACCAGTCAAGGTATTATTTTCAATGTTGAGTTCAAAGTATGTTTTAAAATGTTAAAAATCTGTTAAAATCAAAGAATTTCGACTAAAACCACTAAGATATGATCTAATGGATGAACTGGCATTCCTTAAATGACGTTTCTAGCCATATTTTTGAATTCGTTATAAAAGTAATTTTGGTAGCTTCGAACCCAATTCTGGATTGTAATGGTTCCTATTTTGTTGGACTGTTCAACTAAGTCACTGAGCCGAATGTTTTCTACATTTGATTCAATCGCGAATCAACTGTAGGGAATTTTTGTCAAATATTGAGTGAAAATAATATTTGAACTTATATATTTCTATCTTGAAATAATGATCTTAAATATAATTTTTCTAATTAATATAACAATGAATAATTGACAGACTTAAAAGACTCCACAGACTTCAATAGCATAATACGCAGTAGTCTCGTGATAAATATATTTTATATGCGCGGTCAAAACAATTCTCATTGATATGTCAATTATTCATTGTTATATTAATTAGAAAAATTTTATTTAAGATCATTATTTCAAGATAGAAATATATAAGTTCAAATATTATTTTCACTCAATATTTGACAAAGATTCCCTACAGTTGATTCGCGATTGAATCAAATGTAGAAAACATTCGGTTAATTTATAGCAAGCATCTAACACACATGCTAATAGACAGAGCGCTCTGGGCTGGGAGATTAAATATATAACATCTGAGATTTCAAATTCACTTGGTGATCCGTCCGAATGTCTAGCGGGCTATACGCGAAATGACGTTGGATTGTAGCTAAGTGGATCACATCATTTTTTCTCTCTTGGTCCAGACTTAAGACTCCACAGACTTCAATAGCATAATACGCAGTAGTCCCGTGATAAATATCTTTTATAAGCGCGGTCAAAACAATTCTCATTGATATGTCAATTATTCATTGTTATATTAATTAGAAAAATTTTATTTAAGTCACTGAGGACTTGTAAGACTGTTTTGAGTTTGTTATAAATATTAATAGTAATTTTAATAGAAATGATGTTTACAAATTAAAGAGTAATAGAAAGAAAATATGTTTAATGAATATATAATTAAATGAATGAATAAATATTTTTAAATATTATAATATAAAAAATGGAGGCAGATGTACCATATACACTGGTGAGACGTCACGGTCACACGTTCCACATTTGGAGATCCGAGATGTCGAGCTGAACCGGGTCCAGCCGCTGAAAATGAATCCACCTTTTGACTCATTCTTCAGTAAATTTCCAAACAGCGTCTTTTGAAGTATTTCACCAGAATCGTCGAACAGTGTTCACCACACACAATCAAGCCCAAAATTGCATCCCAAGACAGTACGATCACATGAAGCATCTCCCACTAGCGCTCAAAACGTTCGATCAGATTTTTCTTTCCCGGGACATCATTTATCCTTTTCTTCATCGGGAAGCATCCCTATCGCTTGACCAAGAGATGCACTGGGAATTCAATTCGTTCAGATCGATAATCATTAATCAAAATTCAAAAGATCTGATCTCACTAGTCGCAATTCTTCTTCAGTTTGACCAAAAAAATCTCAACTCAAAAACATAATTTTTATTTATATTAACTCTAAGTATTGTCTCTCTTTCATTCAACTTCTAAGAATAAATAATATTTCTTTTGAAGACTGACTGGTAGCATTTCAATGAAGAATTGGTGGAAGGCAGCCCAAAAGAATAATGAAAAATAAAATTCTGAATAAAATAATTTATTGGAACTTCATTTTCATCCTCTTAAAAACTGAAGTTTCGCAAGATCTTCCCTTCATCTTCAGGGTTTAAAAAGGTCAACGAAGGAACCATACAGGAAACTTTCTTCTTCTCTGTTGAAGAAGGAGGGAAGTTTTAAAAAGATAAAAATGACGTAACAATAAATTATTTTTTATTCGGAATTTTATTTTTCATTATCCTTGAACGTCCCTCCATCATTTCTCCATAAATTATATTATTTAATTAAAATAATTTCAAATGAATTACCTCCCTGTACCGATCCATAAAATGTTTGTTGTCAAATTGAGCGATATACTTTTTAAAAAATTCCCCATCGTACAAGCAGAAGATTCTATTAATTATTTATTAAATTATTTGTTTTAGTGGCATATGAAGAAAGAAATCCCAGAAGCTGAGGCTCCACTTATGGATAAAAAACAAGATGAGATTCCAGAGGAAGATCCCGAATTGGATGAAGAGCTTAATAAACATGAAATGGAAGTCCAATCTATTTATGGAATTGACACTCCTACTCCTGAGCGTCGCCGGCTTAGCGATATATACAGTCGCAAAAATTCAAGGGTCTGTGAAAATGAATTATTCACAAACATATCAAGATGAAAAGAACTAGCTTATAGAATATTGAAAGATTTTAAATAAATAATTATACTTTAAGTAAAAGTACGTTCGCGGAATATTGACATAAGATCAGAGTTGAAGTAGGGCCCCTGAGTACAATTCGATAATCCCTTCCTCATCTAAAAAAGTAATTACCCATATTTTACTGCAATTTATTTTATTCAATTAAAAAATAAAAAATAAACTGTGACGGGTCGGTGTGATAGACTTTATTTAAAGGAATTCGAAATATTAATATGTTTATTCCTTTATTATTAATCAGATTTTTTTTTATATAAATATTTTATTTGTTTTTCTCCTGAGAATGAAGACTTAATTGAATGAATATTTATTTGTAAAGATGGGCATTCCCTCAGATCACTGATTACTAAACTTAGTTCAGGAAAAAAACCAATAAATTATTTATAAATAAAATGAGTAAAGGTGAAATCCAAGTCTTCGAAACTAGAGTATAACAAATAATAGTAATCTTTAAAGAATTTGGTGTCGGTTCTAGGTGAAACATTTTAATAGATAATAGTAATAATAATATCCATATATAGGTGATTCTGTATTTGCATCAAACAGAACAATCTCAGATATACCTACAATATTTTTTTTTTTTAGATATTAATCATCATATATTGTATATATTTATAATCTTATAAACTTAATATATATACAATGGACTCCCGTACAACGAGGGGTATACATTCCACGTAATAGGAAATCGCGTTATATGAGACACACATTATCAGACCAATTTATGTATCATAAAGCACGCTCAGCCTTGCTTGTCTTCGGCGATGACTTAATTAAAAATTTTCGCTCAGGTTTGGAACCATATACATGTACTTGTAGGTACATGTATTATTGCTTAAAATGTTTCAGAATTGGTTAAATAATTGTTTTGTACCGGTCGAAGATTATTTGCTACAAAAAAATAAGCTGACGTGTTCTGATGTGGCCATCCACTTAACTTTACCATACAATCTGGCTCTTCACTTATATTTAATATTTAATACAATTATTTATAATCATGTAGGGGAGGGGGGGGGTTAGTTTTTGGATTTTTAGACTTCTGGGGTCCCAATGATTATGTATACACAATTTCGTTGAGTTTGATAAATGCCCACGATTTTCATTTTTTGAACCCCCCTACCCCCACCCTATTTTGGGAGGTTAGTTTTTGCATTTTTAGATGTCCCACTGATTGTGTATTCAAAATCTAATCAACTCTTAATCTCAATGGACCAAAACTACGTGTGAAATTTGGTTTTGAAATTCACACTTGTTTTTGAGATAGCTCGTCCACAAAAATTTGGTAACGCACAGACTAACTAACAGACATTTTGACAAAACAATTATTATCTCGAAAAATATAATTTTTTTGATCTTCACTTATTAGGGCTTTTTTGTTGACCGAAATGCCATGGTTTCGCTCAATTTTTTTTAATAAAAATAGTTTCAGTCGTTTTTGAGATATTTCGAAAAAAAGAAGGAAAAAAACACTTTTTTCATGCACGATTACAATACTTGACCATTCCCTGTTTGGTAAAGTAATATTAGTTTTTAAGTTATGAAACGCTCTTATGGGTATTTTTATATTACTATTTTTTTATAAATCGCTTCAAAAGTCGGAAACTAAGTGAAAATGTTAAATTTATTTTTACACATTATACGAGACTGTTTATCGCGTTATATGTACCAACTAGTCGCAATTTTTTCTTCGCGTTATCGGAAATCGTGTTTTACGGATGCGCGTTATTCGGGAGTCCACTGTATATATTTACTTTCATTAAAAGAATTTAAATTTATTTAATTAATTTCATGAATAATAAAACATGATTTTTCTTTAATTTGTAAGAAGAAACAAAAGACCGAAAATTCCATGAGCGTTAAAAAATTGAGATTAAACGTGTTGGTTTCAGGTTGATGGCAATCATCGGTGGCAATCCACTCCTTCAATAAATACAATCAATCTTGGAAGTTCATGGAAGATCTTTGAAGAGGAGGGCTATACATCATTATCACACGAAGAGAAGACAACTGTTCCTACCATAATAATAAATGGATCAAATGTAAAACCAATTCCAAAAAGAGATAATTGGATCATGAAAGCCCTTAAAAAAGTTTTCTATTTTTTTGATTTGGATTTACTAAAAGATCCCTATTACTTAAATTTATTAGCAGGTAAATACATAATATTTAATACCCATTTAAAAGTATCTTTTTCATATTTATTTACCACATTCTTTTCTTCTATAATTATGCTTAAAATCCGTGCCATCTCTATTGTAGTTCGGCCTACTGGCACATGTGGATGTCCCCCCCCCCCCCCAACTTGAAAAATAAATATTTTTTGATTAGTTGTATCTATTGCTGGGTATTTTGTTCGTGTGATTTGGTTTTCGAACGAGCTTTAATTTCTCTGTTTAGGGTGTTACTCTTTCGTCAAAATACTAAAGAAGGAAGGAATATTTTTTAATACACAAAGTACACTACCTTGAGCTAACTTCAACTTTTTTAAATATTTATATTGCAAACATTTATTGGCTAATATTATAATTTTTCTTGGAACCCGGGTACCTATAAAATGCCCTTAAAAAAAGTTTAAGTATATTATTAAGTACCAGAATGTCTTAATATGTATCAAATAATCTATTAAGTGTGTTATTTTAATAAACTAGGGCTTTGATCTTTTCAGTGCTCCAGATGAGTATTTTTCGGGCTATTAAATGTTAAAAGTCGTGTACTGTGTAAATATGATATCATATCTTAGTTTTATTTTAATTATATAGACAAAAAATACTAGGCAATTCTAAATTGTGCAAACTGCGAGGGAGAATTTCCAAAGTTTTGCAATGTTCAGGGTCTAATAAAGTTCTGAAATTGCAGTATTATGAACCAAAAATAAAGCCCTAATTTTAGTATCTTAACTCTTTAATGTATTAAAATAAAAATGTGTTAATTGTTAAACATTTCATGTAATTTATTAAAATATTTTTATTCATTCTAGGTATGTCCGTCGCGATGACAGGAGAAATTAATTTTTCTTTATTGACTCCATTTATTTTGTCTGATTTTCATTTAAAAGAAAAGGAAATTGCTACTGTAATGGCAGTAATTGCCATTTTAGATATTATTTTTCGCTTTATTGCTCCATATATAGGAGATGGACTGAAACTTTCCGCGCGTGTTATGTATATGATTGCAATGGTTCTACTCATATTATCACGAATGTGTAAGTTACTTGACTCTTTCATTAGAGTGCATAAAATATTAATCTTTCTCTTATTTTTAATTGTTATTGTTTTTTCAGCACTCTTAATCACAGATTCTTATACATCAATATTATGTGTGGCTGCATTTCTCGGCATTGCCAAAGGAATCCGAACTGTCTATATGGCTTTAGTAATTCCTGCCTATGTTCCTCTTGAACGCTTAGCGTCGGCTTCAGGAATTCAAATGCTCACTCATGGAATTGTTATTGTTCTAAGTGGACCTCTAATGGGTAAATGAATAATATATGAATGCTTCACTTGCCAAATCGATTAACTCCATCAAACAAAAAGTGGAGAAATGCGATGAAATAATGTACTCGTACATTAATACATTATTTATTATATTCAATGGCCATTTTTTTTTCATTTAGTGATGTTAATACTTATTATTAGAAAAATTTGTTTTGATTATATATAGTTAGGAGTCAATCAAGTGATTTGACATTAAAATTTAATAAATTTCAGAAAGTGAAGTTAATCGATTTGGCAAGTGAAGCATTTCTATTTTGCTCAACAAACATGTCATTAGTATTACTTATTCACTCAACTTCAGCCTAAACTGTTAAAAAATGATGATAAGACTCAATCTTGTATAATATACCATATAGTCGTGCTTATACATAGTAATTTTTCTGTGATTTTTTTTTTAATCGTACTCGCCTTTAGTGTGTATTAAGCTGTCGATGTTGAGCATCACAATTGCTTCTGACTTTAAGCACATTTATTATTCTATGGCGAAAGTTTCCGCAAGGAAACTCGACTTTCTAGTCATCCGGTATTTTACGTTTACTCAACTTGTCACTCATACAAGTCTCGAATCGGCTCCTCTCGAATATGGCTCTACCTTTGTATTCTCTTGTAATCCTGGATGCTATTCAGAAACAATCGATACGATTTATAAAACTCTCACAGAATTTCTTAAAGCGATAGATCATGGAATGGTCTTCCGCCTTCTCCTTTTTTTTATACTTATTATCATGATATATCCTTTGATAAATTTATGTCAATAATTTTTCGCAAAGTGCCCTTTTACCAAAACCAATGCAATTGCACTTCACTTTCAAAATCTGATAAATTCTTTGAAGCATTGTCTTTGGGTATAAATCCTTTCTTTTTACAATAACCATATGGTATTTCCTTTTTGAAAAAATCTATGTTAAATAAACTTTTCTAATCGGAAACGATTCTGTATTGTTGAACATAAATTCAGCTGGGAAATTTGAGTTATTTTAAAATGAATGAATTTAAAGCTTAGAGCGCATTAAAGACTGACTATCCACTTTGAGGTGGCCGCTTTGCGAATTGATTACCTGATTCTCGAAAAGAAACAAAAATTATTATTATAGCTTTATAAAAAATGCATTTAACAAATAAAAGTTGAAAAATTTTACTTTATTTATTTATTTATTGCATTGTTATTTAATAATTCATTATAATTGAAAAAAAAAATTAACTAATAATAATCTATTGATTTTTACAGGATATATTCGTGATGTCAGTGGATCATATCGCATTTGTATTTTAGTAATAAACTTATTTACATTTACTGCTTTGGTTCTTTGGTCCACGGAATTACTGTGGGTGAGATTCCGACATCATTCCAAAAAGAAAAATGAATCAACATAACGTATATTTCCAAAATAGATAATATATTTCTTTTCTTTATGTACATAAATGATTATTATTATTGATTAATTTTTAAATATTTAATGAAGAATCACTATTCGTTGGTTATTTTACCAAGAATAGACTATTGACCTCGACTTAAACATAAATTTAGATGTAGATGGCTATATTATGTACAAATTTCCCTTTTTGGAGGGGATTCGTGAGGGGCTAAATAAACCTCATGAATCCCCAAAAAAGAGAAATTTCTACATAAATTTAGATATTATGTGAACAATAGAAAATATTTCACAGAGATGTATAAATCAATAAATATTATAAATGTATAAATTTAATAAAATTAGGTATTATAAATAATTTATTAATGTTATTATAATGTTTTTTCTGGAGGTGCCAACATTTCGATTATAAATATCATAATATTTTCGAGGCGACTGTGGGTCAGTGGTTAGAGTGTCGGGACGCTGACCTGAAATACGCTGGTTCGAGACTGAGTCTCGGCAGATCAGATATTTGCAGCCGCCTCCTCTTGAAAAGCAATGGCAACCTACCAAGAGTATATTTGCCTAGTAACCTCTCCAAACTAGCCGTTCGGAACCGGTGTTAAAAAGTAGGTACCGTATATCTGTGTAAAAACAGCTAAACACACTCAGCACAGGTATATGTGGAGAGGAGCCGAAACGTCAGGGAGACCTGATATAGCACTTACAAGAAGAAATGTTTTCATCCCACTTTATCAATAAGTTCTCATGCGAAAAATCGATTGATTCTCGGTATATCTATCAAATAAAATAGAAATAAAGACCGATTGAGATTTATTGTATTCATGACACAAAGTGGAAGAATCTAATAGATTAACAATGATTCACTTGTTTATAAGATTTGTTCAAGAAACTCGTTCTTCCGGCCATATTAACTTAACATATCTTCCAAAGAAGGGCTTTCTAAAAGCTTTATGGAAAAAACTTCTACAATTGAGCCATTATTTATTATCTTTTAGCTTTCTTGTGTATAAGAAAAAATCATATAAAATTTTATATTTTTTACGAGTAGCGTAATTGTAAAAAAAAAATAAAGTAAAAATTACTTGAGCCCAAGTTCTCTAGGACCTTCATGAATAATAGTAATCTCTATTTTTTTTTCATGGATCATATAAAATTATTTAAGGCCGTGGTTTCTCTCAACCTCCTTTACCGGCAATGTCCGAGTTATTAATGACTTATTAATACGAGAATTTGGACACTGGTTCTCTGAGACGTCGCCGTTGGGCTGAGGGGCGATGCATTTTAATAATATTAGATAATCAGTATATTATATATACGTCACTCCTAACAAGGGCGGAACCAGGAATTTTTTATGGGGGGGGGGGGAGAATCTACTTTTTATCTCGAAAGTGTGTCGCGATCGGATTGTCCAAGCGGGGGGGGGGGGGGGGGGGGCCCCCCCCCCCCCCACATTTTATTTTCAATTTTAAAAAATAAAAAATGTTATAAATTCCCTGTCGATTTGGCCGCCGTTTTTTGGCCTCTGCTTGCGACGCACGTGTTGCACTCCCGCCAGGCACGGGCCTCTATGGGGGGGGGGGGCGGTCGCCCCCTCCGCCCCCCCTGGATCCGTCCTTGATTCCTAATAAAAAAAAAAAAAAAAAAATAACTAAACACCTTATTGCATTTGTAATGGGTTAATGTTGGTAGAAATTGACCAGCCATATATATCTAGATTGCACCTGGAAAAAAAATTAAAACATTTTATGAAACAATATACACTGGCAAATATCCAATAAATATGCTAATTTTATTACAATACATTGGCAAAAACAAAGAAAGAGAAAAAATATTGCGAAACCTAATTGAATATGCAATTTCGAAAAGGGCACATCTCGCATATTTTGACAAATACACTTTTTCATATAAATATAATTTACCATAAAAGCTTCCCTGGACCTACTATGCTCGAAAAGGACACAACTCTGGTTTTAATTATTCTGGTCCCAAAATGTAACTCAAAAATGAATTTTATAAATTTTACACTATTTACTTTAGAAAATAATTAGTTTTTTTTTCATTCCTGAACATTTTCAATTTTCAGACATCTGCCCTTTTCGAAATTGCATATTCATTGATAGCTGAGAGATGTTCTATTTAAGATTTAGCCTCTTCTTAATTATTGTTTAATTGACATTAAAAATTGTTCTTAACTTAAATTGGCTAATGTTTACCCAGCCGAGGCCACAAAAAAATTATGATAATAATATTGTATAGTCACTGTAGAAGGCTAAGATTACAGGCGCACTAATTATTTTCTTAATAGCGACAGATGCAAATCTCGAGGGTGATATTAAAAATGATTTATATCATAAAAATAATTAATTTAGATGTGATGATTTGAATCTAAATTACAACTTTAATTAAAACTATTTATTTTAATAAAGATAGGGAAAAAATGTTGAATGAATTAGTTCGATGTAATACGGTATTTAATTTATAATTTAAAAAATTATGTTTTTAAACACAGAGTATGGGAAAATATAATATAATCATTGTTTTATAGAAAGAGGAAGTATTATCTAAATTATAGTTATTCAATTTAAAATTCTTGAGAACCAAGCCGCAAAATTCTCCTTTCTCTTAATTTTTGAGCATTTTGGTGGGTTATTTTCTTTTCTTCCATAATAATATTTTCGTCCTCCTCATCTTCTTATAAAAGTAATACTTTTAAGATTTCTTTAATGATTTAAGTCAATTACGAACAGAATTGACCAAGGCAAGTTCGCATGGAGGACTTCGCGTCTCATGTTGAGAGAAACCTTACGTCATGCTCGCTATCGCGTTTCCACAACCTAAGACACCCGAAATCGATTGAATCAAAAAAAAGTTGGCCACCTTGAAAATGGTTATTATCTTCCGCTTTATCGTAAAGATAATCATTTTATCTTTCTCATTGATCCAATTATAAGAAGTCTTAGGTTTATATTGATCTGAAAATTAATAAATCTTTTTAATAAAAATGAATATTTTTTTCAATGAAGTATAATTATAAAATTATTACTGTAAAAATTATTTAATTGTATTTTTTATTTAATATAAATTAAATAATTTAAGAAAATTTATAAAATGTATATACCTACTTATATATAGCATATGAACAATTTATTTTAAAGATTGATAGATATCTCTCCTACTACATATATGGAAAGCAAACCAGTGTGTTAAGCAGATAGAGAGTATTTTTACAATTACAAATTTGGTTTTGCCGAGACTAGCAGAGTTGTTGATTCATAAAGGGAAATCAATGAGGTTGTCCTCTTCTTGATGCACACAGGCTATTGCGTCCGTGGCGGGTTCCTCTCCTCAAGCCACGGCCTCGTTAAGGCTCTATATTTATATATCTATATATGTTTATTTGCATCAAGTAGAGCAAAATCTCATTGATTTCTCTTTATGAAGTACAATTGCAGACTGCAAGACATTAAGCAGTTATCTTTAATTTTGTATAGAATTTTAGTCCATTTGTTAATCAAATTCTAAATATATTTAAAAAAATTATTGTTAACTCAATGTAAATATTTAAAAAAAAAAAAATTATAATGTATTTTTAATATAAAATAAAAAATTCGAAAAAAAATAAAAATTGACTTGTAAAATAAT
>JALMQS010000061.1:2014599-2160101 GCA_024734495.1 Forficula auricularia | reverse complement strand
ATAAATTCCAAGTTGTCAGAATAAATTGACGAATCGTTAAAAAAAATATATTATTTTGACCATATCCCTTCGAATTCTTAATTAAAAATAAATCTCTATAAAAATATTTATCTTTCTAATAAAAGATGATTTAGAATAATAACATAATAATTAAATTTATAAAGGTTTCTTTTATACTTGTTAGAAGAACTATTGCAGGTAGGAAGCAGATACACAACAACAACAATATAAAAAGAAAACAATTATTTTATTTTAATATTCACAAACTTTAGGAAGTATAGAAGATATTATAAAACGCCAGTCGAGAGAGATCAAATAAATTTATGGAATTAATAAGAAAAATCACTTTCTATCAACATATCGGTAAGATTAAGGTAGTTCTTTCACAAATGCAAAAATTCAAGAAGTTTTTGAAACTTGGAATATAAGTCATTAAAAGAATAATCCACATACTGTTAAAATGTGAAGACGATTTACCACACCAAACATGAAATAATTGCATTTTAAAAAGGACATATTTTACATAGGGTAGATAGGGAAAGGGTGGGGATATGACCATTATTTTATTTTATTTCATTGAAGGACTTTCACCAACTTGATGAAAAACTAATATTTGTTAGAATAATATATTCAGAGTAATTAAAAAAAAAATTGAAATTATGTACCACTTAGTTTTGATAAAAAACAAAAAAAAACATATTTGGGCGATTATTTTTAGTGGAGGGAATATATGCAGAATGGATTGGAAACGATCTTGCAAGTATGTGTGTATCCATATAGAGATATCGTAGAGTGAGTGGACAGTCACGTTAAAAAATCATAACCTAAAATTTTAGTTCCGTTCATATTTATTGAGTGGTTACAAGGCTAAAACTTTTTGTGTGGATTGTCGCGAAAGAACCTCCTTAAGTAAGAGTATTATTTTTATATCTTTAAAAATTCCTTAAATTAAAATTAAAATGTATTTTTTATTAAATTATATATGGAAAAATAGCTTTTCTACGGGGGGTCGGATAGGATGGGTGGTAGCGTGTCAGCCTGCTAACCAAGTGGACCCGGGTTCTAATCCGACTCGAGGCATCCGGCTAAAATCTGACCCCGGGGCAGAGACAAATTTAAATAAAATAAATAGTATAGTAAATTGGTTTATGGCTAGAAAAGCCGAAAAGTCAAAAGAAAAAAAAAAAAGCTTTTCGACTTTTGGATATTCTTTGAAATTTTCCAAATACCACCAATGTGCTAGAAGTGCCGTTTCAATCTGATTTACCAAAACCCATATGGTAACATAATGGAATATTGTTGTCTTCCAAGGAATAATTGTTAATCCAAAGTAAATTAAAAATTTCGCCAAATTATGCGGACTATAAAAACAAAATAAAAAACAATAAATATTTTTAAAAGATTAGTCTTTCTTAATTTACCTATTTGTTGTTTGTGTAATGAATTATCTGCAATTTTAACAAAATTTCAATCTTCAATAAATTTAGTCACAAAAATACAAAGAGAAACAAAGAGGTTGCTTGATGCTTGTTTCTCTTTGTGAAATAACAACTCTGCTAGTCTCGGCAAAACAAAAACTTTTCAATTAAAACAAAAATACAAGCTACATATTTGATTAAACTTTCTCTAAAACTAAAAAAAGTTAGTTAAAATTTACCTTGAAACTGATTCAAACAATTGACCAATGGGAATGAGATGCTTATAAGTTGTAATTCGGCCCTCTTTGTCTTTCCGAAGATTAGCCAAAATCTTGGCATGCTTTGATTGTTGCCATATAGCCCAAAGTGAGGTTCCCGAACCAACTATGATACCTAATGTAATGTCGTTCATGCGAAGAATTTGACGAGGCTCTAAAATTTAATTTAATTATTATTAACAGATTATTATAAAAAACATAAAAAATTGCATTACTTATATTAGAAGACAGAAAACAAAACAAAAAGATAACATATGGAAGTTATGTGTGTGTATCGTGTATCACTTGGCTTAAGGCAACTTCACTCTAATTATTTATGATAATTAAAAGCAGTAAGTATATTAATAATATCTTTAATTTAAGAAATATGGATGAATTCTATTTGTAGCCTGAATTAAATAAAATTAATAATCAATTTACTTTTTTGCCTACGTTTCAGCCCGGAGAGCATTGCTGCATCCAAAAAATGGAATTATAAGCAACATAATTAAAAAGATGTGAAAACTTCTTATAAGGCATAAAATGGGGAGAAGCGTTTGAAATAAGCTGACGTATTCTGATGTGGCCATCCACTTGACTTTACCATACAACCTGGCCCCTCACTTATATTTAATATTTAATAAAATTATTTATAATCATGTAGGGGAGGGGGATTAGTTTTTGCATTTGTAGACTCCCGGGGACCCACTGATTATGTATACAAAATTTGGTTGAGTTTGGTACAAAGGCGTAGATTTTAATATTTTGACCCCCCACCCCATTTTTGGCGGTTAGTTTTCGCATTTTTTAGATTTCTGGGGTCCCACTGATTATGTATACAAAATTTGGTGGAGTTTGCTCAAATACCCTAGATTTTTAATTTTTAACACCCCTTAATTTTGGGTCGATATGCACCAAAATCTAATCAGCTCTTAATCTCAATGGACCAAAACTACGTGTGAAATTTGGTTTCGATATTCACACTAGATTTTGAGCTAGCTCGTACACAAAAATTTGATAACGTACAGACTAACGGACAACCAGACAACTAGAATAACAGACATTTTGACAAAACAACTATTATCTCGAAATATATAATTTTTTCGATGTTCACTTATTAGAGCTTTTTTGTAGAGCGAAATTCCATGGTTTCGCTCAATTCTTCTAATCATAATAGTTTCAACGGTTTTTGAGATATTTCGAAAAAAAGAAAGAAAAAAAACACTTTTTTCATGCACGATCACAATACTTGACCATACCCTGTATGGTAAAGTAAAAATTAAATAGACAATCTGATCGACCTGTGACAAATTTTGCATGTTAGTCGTTTGAGATCTTAAGACAATGAATATATATGTGTGACTCAAAATTAGGAGGAATGAGTGGATTCAAAAAAAATATTTATATTTTATTTTATTTTAATCAACGAGTGGAAAGTGTATGATAAATTCATGTGGATGGCCACATCACCTTATTGAACACAGCTTTTAAAGTCTCCTCAGGGCCGACATTATATGGTCTAGTGGTGGCCTTTTATATACAATGCGCAAATTTTTTCACATAGAAGTTCAGATACGCCATACAACAAAACCTTTTCGGCCTATTTACAGCAAGGTCGATGATGGTAAATATTTATTAATTTCAAGTTTGTATCTTATTTAAATTGTTATGCTAGTGAAAAAGTTAAAATTGATCTTTATCATAATACCATTTCTCGACACACAGCAGTTTGTCAGTCAAGTTCGGAAAAACGGGCGACGGACCGGCCATGTGTATATTTACACGAATCATTTCGAGCTACTTTCGACCCCCCCCCCCCCCGAAACTCAAAAACTATTAGACCTACACACTTGAAATTTTGCATATCTAATAAGGAACACATAGAATCGCAAATTTCATAAATTAATTTATTATAGTTCTTGAGTTATTAAGGTCTAAAAGGTGCCAATTTTAACACTGACAGACTCATTGACTCACATTAAAAATCAAAAACTTCCGCTAATCCTAGAATGATGAAATTTGGCATACTGGTAGAGTTTGGGCTACAATTAAAGGTAAAATCGAAAAAGTGAAACTTTCCCTTTTTCAGGGCCCAAAATGTAGGGGTTAAATTTATATTTGGCACATTAATAAAGGAGGAAATTGAAAAAACTGAAACTTTCCCTTCTTTTAAAATTCTTAAATTTATTAATAAAAGGATAAAACTTTTCAAGAAATTAATGATATCTTAGCAAAAACATAAATGTGAAAAAGGGGCCAAGTTCGGTACAAACGACGTTCGAGGTTGTCGGCTTCGCCTTATTTTAAATTCCTTAAAAATTTTTCATTTGATCGTTTTAATATAGCTCATTCAAACAACCTAAGTAAGAATGGATAGGCTTTTCTCTCTGTGAAATGCTAAAAATTTGGGAGGAAATTTTATAAGTAACCATAGCAACTGCGTTGTTTTCTTATCCGTTACCATAGCTGAAGACATGGAGGAATGGAGTTAAAATCAAAAATTGCCATTGATTCTCACCTAGTACTTGAAGAATAACAATTGAAGGGTTTGCTGCAAAAAGGAGGTAGCTCCACCCTATTGATGTTGGGAGATATTAACACTATCTTGTGCAAAAAAAGCTTTTGTTTGGTACAAGAAGGATGTAGCTCCAATCGTTATTTCCAGCGTTGTTCAACAGATGGAGCTGCCCGTCATTTTGAATTTTGTCGTCGTTTTGAATTTTTTTAAACGTTTTTTTTTGTTTCCCAAAAACTGAAAAAATTGGAGCTACCTCCTTTTTGAAGCAAACCCTTCAATTCTATATTGGATTTTTGACGTTTCGGTTTTTATTGGTAACCATTGCAGAAGACATAGAGGAATCGAGTTAATATCAAAAATATCGATTGATTCTAATCTAGTACTTGAGGAATAACCATTCTATATTGGATTTTTGACGTTTCGGTTTTTATTGGTAACCATTGCTTAAGACAGAGAAATCGAGTTAAAAATCAAAAATAGCGATTGATTCTCATCTAGTACTTGAGGAATAACAATTCTACATTAGATTTTTGACGCTTCGATTATTATTGGTAACCATTGCTGAAGACATGGAGGAATCGGCTTAAAATCAAAAATAACTATGGATTCTTGCCTAATACTAGAGGAATAACCTTATTGCATTCCATTTTTGATGTTTTGACTATTAATGGCAACCTCTAATGAAAACGTGGAAGAATCGACTTAAAATAAAAAAAAAAATATATTTTTTGTTAAACAACTCAAGCTTGAGTTGTTTTGCCATAAATGAATTTAGTCTTTTTGATTTTAAGTCGATTCTTCCACGTTTTCAGTAGAGGTTGCCATTAATAGTCAAGACATCAAAAATGGAAATCAATAAGGTTATTCCTCTAGTATTAGATAAGAATCGATCGTTATTTTTGATTTTAAGTCGATTCCTCCATATCTTCAGCAATGGTTACCAATAATAATCGAAGCGTCAAAAATATAATGTAGAATGGTTATTCCTCGACTGTTAAATGAGAATCAATCGCTATTTTTGAATTTAAGTCAACATGGACTGCAAATAGCAAGTGATGTCTAATTAATAATAAAGGAATAAACATATTAATATTTCAAATGAATTTGGATAAAGTTTAGCAACGATCCGTTGCAGTTTATTTAATTCCTAAACTATTGATTTTATAAATTTCGCTTATATGAACTTTTCTGTTGGAAATTAAATCATCATTATTAAAAGGTCGTTAAATCAATTTGTGTACCCCAAATGGTTAGGCAGTAAAGGTGAAATGTATGTGAAAAATTGGAAAAATATTGTTCGAACGCCCTAGATATATATAAAATATATATATATAAATATATATATATACCTATATATACTATATATAGTTATATATATTCTATATATAAAAAATTCTAATGAAGAAACATGTTGATAATTTAATTATTTGAGCAGTCCCTTCCCTACAAAACTCATTGGCCCCTTTGAAAAATCGAAACTCCATTATTAGGTGGCATCACTTATGTACCTATTTCTCATTAAATTATTATTTTACTTCCAAAATTTGTCAATTCTACTAAAAAGTTTGTTGACCTCTAATCGAATTACCGAAATCGAAACATTGTGATTGCTAATGAGGGGGGGGGGGCTCTCTAACTACACCAACTATCAGAGGAGGAGACAAGAGGACAGGTGGGGAGCCGGCCCTCACAGTTTTAGGGGCCTCTCATAAAAACTTAATATCTTTATGTTGAAGAGAACAATCTTTCTTTGACATAAATAAATGTTATAATTTAATAAATAATATAAACAAAATTGTTTTTATTTTCTTGTAGAGAGGTTTTTTTGAATGTTGTAGATCCTCAAAAATATTAGTTGACCCTGGCCTCACATTTTCTCTGAATTGTCCTGTATTCAGGGTCGAATCTAGGGGGGGGGCAAAGGGGGCACGTGCCCCCAGCGGCAAATTTTAAGATGCGGCACATTTTGGGAAGCGATGGCAATTCAAGCTTGCCCCCTGACAAAAGACCTGGCTCTACTTTAGATTGTATAAGGATAAACGAGTTGTCAAATGCATTGTTCGACTTGTTATGAATTTCATAGGGAAGGAGTTGTTACAAATGGGTCTTTAGGGGTGGAGAGGGTTATACGATGAATCATTGAATCGAGTTAGATAGATAAAAATAGATCTCCATTTTGTTTTATTGCTCGCTCTGAAATGCATCCAGAGCTATGTGGTTTAACCAGAAAAGGGGTTCCAAATTATTTAACATGTATTAATATCTAACATCAGAATAGTGGCTAAGGCACATGGTATTTTCATCCGCATGAAAGCTCTTTCGATTCAAGGCCATGTTTGTGATTTGCAATGTTTTCTTTGAAAAAAGGGTTTCTCTTGACAATGATGTTCGGAAGCAGTGACGTCACTACCAATTAATTCATTTCACTATTATGTATATATATCCATGAACCTCCTATACAAAAAAGTCTAGGACTCCTCAGCAAGAAGACAAAACGAAAGCCGAAAAAACAAACAAAAAATATATGTGAATACGATTTTACAACAGGGAGAATATAATTCAGAAAACAAATAAGCTTCAAGTTTTACTAGTCATTAAATTATCATATAACCAAATGATTAGTATTTATCTTCCTGATAAAATAATAAAATTTTTATCGATAATTTTCTTGAAAAAAGTTACTTATCTTTTAAATATCATTATTACAATATTAAATTTGTAGCTAATACTAATATGCAATGACAAGGCTAAGAGAGTAGTACTAGATTTGTTTTACTAGAGTGATCAGGGGCTTATTAAAAATAATAAAAAGTGAAAAAAAACTTTCAGAAACTTCGTGGTATAAAAAGAATGAAATGACGACAAAAGACGAGAAGGCAACTTTGGCCAAAGAAGATGTGGAAAAACCCGTCCCTACACTTGTACCACCAGACGGGGGATGGGGATGGTTTATTGTTCTCTCCTATATATTAATAGGTGTAAGTGATATGTGATTTTATTAGTAGAATTAATTTATAAAACATTAATTATTTATTATTTAAGAATCTTTGATTGTTATAATAATTTTTCTTAATTTTAAAGAAAATTTTTCAAAAAAAAGAAATGTTAAAAAGTAGATCATGTTCAATACAATATATGTATATAAATATAATAACTCTTGTAAACAAAACAAAACAAAAATCTGATGTGACCCCCCCCCTCTCCCCCTAAAGTAAATTTATATCTATATAATTTTATTTCCATTACCAGACAGCAAATAAATGTGTATTAATCAATATATTGTAATGATTAATTTCTATATCATAACTTAAATTATCTTATTACAAAATAATACAGAATCGGACTGGCATTACAGCCTTCTGGGCCTTCGGCAAAATTTAGCTGTGCCTTGGGACCACCCCCCCCCCCCCCTCCGCCCAGGCCGTAGCAATTTGTAGAGACTCAATAGTAAAAATATTAACTATTGTCAAAATAAATTATTTCTGAAAGGAAGGAATTGTAATAATATTTAACTAAAAAAATTATCTTTTCTGCATTTTTGCCCTCTAAGTGGTAGTTGTAGAGCTAGAGAACCCAAAATCTATTGGCTAATATATATCAGTGGCGGTTGGTGACCGAAAGGTCAGATGCTGTCCAAAAAGTACCCTTCATTCTTTGAAATTTTATTTTAATCATCGCTTTTTTTTGCAAATTTCATCGAATATTTAAGAATTATTTTATCGCTTCTTCTATTTATAACTTGAAAATTATGGGTGACAGCAAATATCCTTGTCTTATCCCTTTTTACTTTACCATACATATACATATATGGTCAAATATTGTAATCGTGTATGAAAAAAGTGGGTTTTTTTGCTTCTTTTTTTCGAAATATCTCAAAAACGGCTGAAACTATTTTGGTTAAAAAAAATTGGGCGAAACCAAAGCATTTCGGTCTACAAAAAAGCCCTAATAAGTGAACATCGAAAAAATTATATTTTAATAAGAATTGTTTTGAAAAAATGTCTGTTAGTCTGTTAGTCTGTGCGTTGCCAAATTTTTGTGGACGAGCTGCTCAAAAACTAGTGTGAATATCAAAACCAAATTTCACACATAGTTTTGGTGCATTGAGATTAAGAGCTGATTATATTTTGGTGCATAACGACCCAAATTTAAGATGGGTGGAGGGGGTTAAAAAATAAAAATATAGGCCATTTGATCAAACTCAACCAAATTTTGTACACATAATCCAATGGCCTCCAGAAGTCTAAAAATTCAAAAACTATGCGCCCAAAATGGTGGGGGGGTCAAAAAATGGAATAATAGGCCCCCAGAAGACTAAAAATGCACAAACTTACCACCCAAAATCAAAATGGGGTGAGGGGGTCAAAAAATGAAAATCTAGGCCCAAACTCAACCAAATTTTGTATACATAATCAGAAGTCTAAAAATGCAAAAACTAACCACCCAAAAGGGGGGAGGGGGGTCAAAAAATTAAAATCTTGACATTGTATAAACTCAAACAAATTTTGTATACATAATCAGTGGGCCGCCAGAAGTCTAAAAATTCATGAATTAACCTCCCAAAAAGGGGGTTGTATGGTCAAAAAATGAAAATCTAGTGCCTTGTTCCAAAGTCAACCAATTTTTTATACATAATCACTGGGCCACCAGTAGTCTAAAAATGTAAGAACTAACCTCCCTAGATGATTATAAATAATTTTATTAAATATTAAATACAAGAGAGGGCCCAGGGTGTATGGTAAAGTCAAGTGGATGGCCATATTAAAACGTGTCAATTTATTTTGTCTTAATTTATAGTCAAAATATTGATTAAAATTTACCAAATATTTTTTTCATTTTCATTTGTTAATTTTTACTTTTAATTTTTTTTTCTTGTCCGGGGGGGGGGGGGCTTCAGTCCCCTTAGCCCTCTATGGTTGCAACCAGTAAATGTTAATTGTGAGTATTCACTTCCATAATAATTAAGTTTGCGTGTTACGATTTCAACTAAAATCTATATCAACTATTATTATCCAATCAATTCTTAATAAAACAACTGAATACTAAAAATTTGAAATTCTAATTAGTTTATTAGGTAAAAGATATATAAAATGTTACCATATACAACACTTAAAATAACATTTTATTGAATCTAAAAAATCTTGAAACGTAAAAATCTGAAATCATCATTCGACTCTAACTTCTAAATTAACGTTTCTATGCATGAGACATTAAAATCATCTTGAACGATAGGCAACTGATTAGAAAATTAGGTTTACTCAAAAAAATTAATTTCTTTTGCTAATTCTTCTTAAGAAATTATTGAATGTGAATAAAAATTGTTTTGCCTATTCACTTCATTGCAAAAAAATATTTACATTTTAGAATTTTGACCTTCAGAAATTTCAAATGAAAAATTCAGAAAATCGGGAAATATCGAATGGGGGTTCTTGAACAATATTGTGGTTAATATGCTGAATACGGCACTAAAATTTGTATTAATAAACTCCACCTTTTTGTCCAGTTTCAAATTTTTAGCTCAATAATTGGCAAATCACAAAAATTCGCAGCATACCATAATAAGAAAAAGCTTTTATTCTTCTTCTCCTCAACAAGAATTCCGTAATAATAAATAGATTGAGAAACGACGTTTTAAAAACTGAAATGTTAATCTGCTTCTATTTTCTCCTAACACTTAAGTATCTATTGAATTGAAGCTTCAAAAATCGACTCCACACATATCTTCGCCTCCTATTCAACATACTAACTAATCTTCAAGTTCTCTCAGTCCAAATTTCTTTCTACTAGACTTAACTTAGAAATCAGAAAAAGTCTTATTAAATGATAAAAAAATAGTTAAATGCACTATGTATATAAATACTTTATTTAAATCCTTTATATAAATAATTATTCGAATCTTGTGATAAGATCTAATCAGCTAATTCTATGTCAATGTCTCATAAGGTTTAATATTATTTGTATGAATGACTAATTTCGAGATAAAAAAATGTAATTTTTAGTAAAGGCTAAGTAGATATATTTTTCTAATCAGAACATGTTTTTTAACATTACTTACCGGCAATTTTTCTTTCTAAAAATATATAAGTAATTAAGTAGGCCTCAAGTTAGATGACTCCCATATTTTAAGAGTAACTGCCAACCGCCCTACGAGAGCTGTTTCTAAGGCCCCCAAGAGGCGTCCCGCGAAAGGAGCGTGCGAGACCCTAATTGTCCCATTATAATCGTATGAGATGGTGAAAATTTAATTTGGTACTTTCAATTCGATCATTAAACAAAACAAATATGTATATACCTGTTGTGTATTTGTGTAATTCGGCGCACAAACTTGAATTATCGAATATAACAATACCAAAACAAGAGTGTTTTATTTTACTAACTCAACTAATAAACATTGCACTGTTTCAATGTTTCTGTAAATTTCATGCCTTCTTGTACCCTCGGCCCAAAAACGAAGTTCTCCGTGGACTTACTCACGTCATATTTCTGGGTCATGTTTACATCCAACTACTGGGTTCCAGACACAATTTATGGAATCAATATAGACCCCCATCTCCATCTCTCGTATTCTTTTCAAATAGAATATTAAGATGATTTTATTCCTTCATCTTTCTCTTTTATTTTATATTTTAAAAAATTTTAATTGATCTATTGAAAATATATAATAAGATCAAGAAAGAATATAATTAAGGTCAAAAATCTAAGATTTTAGTAGAATATTTTTTCATTGCATATCAGAGGACTTCGTCCCCTCAGGAGTCAAACCCGAGTAATAACACGCTTGCCGGCCTTGTTAGTACGGCCTTCTATACAAAAACACACTCTGACTTGCAATATATTAGATGTTTTAATAGGAAACAGATATATGTGTGCCTGCGAACTTCACAAAAAATATTGGAAATATACAACTTATTAAGTAGGTTATAATGAAAGGCAGTCCATAAATTATTTAAATTTTATTCAAATTCTGACGTTTCGGAGACTTTATCTCTCCTTCTTCAGGGTATTGAATAGTTATTGATGGGTGAGTATAACTCGGCTCCCATTTGTCTCTCTTTTCAGTGATAGCAACAATATTAAAATACTTTTCAATATTATATCATAAGTGTACTTAGTTAACTTCGCTTACCAGCCAATCTTTCTAAGAAAATAAATAAAATTAAATACAATTTATTCATTACCCAGTATAATTAACTTTTCATATTTATTTTTCAGGTGTTTAATTTGACTATTGTCCAATTGTTTGGACTTTTATACAAAGGATATTTTAAAACTATTGGACTTTCAGCAACTGATGTTTCCCTAATTCTTAATATAAATAGCTCAGTTACAATGTGTACAGGTGAATATTGATACTTAACATTTGAGACTTTGTTGGTCAGATAAATAATCATTTGTATGATCGCTTTTCATAAAACGAGAAGGTAACCAAAACATCGTGAAAATTTTTTAATCATTTTATTTATAATTAAAATAGAGGCTTTCTAAATTTATTTATATTATATTGTAATTGAAAAGTTATTTGTTAGTATTCTGAATTTGGTAATGTTATATTATGTACGATTATTTTTATAGGTAGAAGAAAAACATTTTCAAAAATCATCAAAGAGTCAAAAAAATTATATAAATTTATAGATATATTTTGATAATTTTTTTTATCTCGAAATATATACATTATGCAATTATTATCATATTAAAAAAGATAATTTTTTATGATAAACAAACAGCCTTGCAAAACGAGATTCTAGCTATAATTTTTATAGATTAATGCTCGTGCAGTTAAACTAAGAATTAACAAAAAAATTATAAGATGTTACGAATGATGAATCACAAACACGTATTTGTATATTAAACTTTAATGGTTGACTTTTAAAAAGAAATGGGTTTAGTGAGAATTTTTTCTGGATTAAACCAAAAATATGTTATATTGAACCGTCTTATTCTTTTTTTTAAAAACCAATTTAAAACAGGCGCAGCCATATAAACATAGACGAAGTTAGCTTGAAATAAAATGGATTAAATAGTATATGTCTAGTTTTATAATTGTTTTATCAATTTTTGTTTTTAGAATTTTAAAAATGACGCGTGGAAGAATTTTGTAGAGCATATTTTGAAGTCAGCTGATTTATATATTAAAATAAAATAATTAAAAGTTTTTTTTATTATACATATTCAGTCAACTCTAGATAATTAGAATTTTCGATAATTCGAACTCTTCAGATGTTAACGTCGGTACATCGAAAAAATCTGTGTATTTTGATACGATGGATAACTCGAAATCCTTTTCATAACAAGAGGGTGAGAGAACGTTCTATAATTCGAACTAGGCCACTTCACCTCTTTATAATTCGAATTTTTCCTAACAATGTTTACTCCTCATTTTCCCCGTAATGTATGTAATTTGTTTGTTCTTTTTTGTCGTTTTCATTATTTTTACTTTTTTTACTTGAGGCTATATATAAAATTTATGTAAGCTCATACATATTTTCAAAAATTTAATAAAAAATCTTAATAATTCAAATTTTTTTTCTTTCCTCTTCATAATTCAAACTTCTTGATAATTCGAATTTTTCTTGGATTTCGAATTATCGAGAGTTGACTGAATAAAGATATAAAAACATATGAAAAATATCTTACCATACAGGGTATGGTCAAGTATTGTAATCGTGCACGAAAAAAGTGTTTTTTCCTTCTTTTTTTCGAAATATCTCAAAAACGGCTGAAACTATTTTGATTAAAAAAATTGAGCTGGCATTTCGGTCTAAAAAAACCCTAATAATAAAAATTATATTTTTCGAGATAATAATTGTTTTGTCAAAATGTCTGTTAGTTAGTTATTTAGTTAGTTATTTAGTTAGTTATTTAGTTAGTTATTTAGTTAGTTATTTAGTTAGTTAATTAGTTAGTCTGTTCGTTACCAAATTTTTGTGGACGAGCTAGCTCAAAAACTAGTGTGAATATCAAAACCAAATTTCACACGTAGTTTTGGTCCATTGAGATCAAGAGCTGATTAGATTTTGGTGATTATCGACCCAAAATCGGGGGGTGAAGGGGGTTAAAAATTAAAAATCTAGGCCATTTGAGCAAACTCAACCATATTTTGTATACATAAGCAGTGGGACGCTAGAAGTCTAAAAATTCAAAAACTAACCGCCCAAAATGGGGGGTGTAGGGTCAAAAAATGAAAATCTAGGCTCTTGTACCAAACTCAACCAAATTTTGAATACATAATCAGTGGGACAACAGTAATCCTAAAAATGCAAAAACTAACCGCCCAAAATGAAGGGGGGGGGGTCAAAAAATGAAAATATAGGCTCTTGTACCAAACTCAACCAAATTTTGTATACATAATTAGTGGGCCCCCGGGAGTCTAAAAATGCAAAAACTAACCCCCCCTCCCCTACATGATTTTAAATAATTTTATTAAATATTAAATATAAGTGAGGAACCAGGTTGTATGGTAAAGTCAAGTGGATGGCCACATCAGAACACGTCAGCTTATTTCAATTTAAAAATAACATAAAGATAAAAAGGTTTTTGAAAATTTAAAATGATAAAAATACAATAAATTAAATTTATATGTTTATTGGAAAATGTTTCCCTATTCTAAAATTCAGTCTCTGCTTTCTCTTTAAACACCTATCAAAAATCGAGTTTAATACAGTATTTTTTGATTAAACAGAAAGTTATTAATTTCTAGTTAATATCATGTCTATCCTAAGCCGGAAAGTTCTTTAAAATCATCAATCTGCTAAAATATTTTTTTAATTGTAGATTTTTCTGTTAATATTACCCATGATATGAAATTTAACTGTGGGTACTGATGATAATTTTGAAGTAAATAATCAAATGTGTTTTAAATTTCAGGATTGCTGAATGGTCCACTGTTAAAGAGATACGGAATTCGGAAAGTATCTTTAACTTCATCCCTAATCTTATTTATTGGACTTGTTCTTACGTCCCAAGCAGATAGTTTTGGATTATTTATATTTAGTTACAGTATAGTAGCAGGTAATATATACATCACTATTTTCTAATTATATTAGTTTTCAAAATAATAAATTCATTTCAATGAAAAATTCTTGTACATTAAAGTACGACTTCTTTCTTATTATTAAACTTTTTTGTTCGTTTTTATTTGATTTAAAGTAATTTTATTAACCTCACAAGAAGAGATTTCAATGCATTTTCAATTAAATTAAATAACGACCCTATTAATAAGAAATTTCTAATTTCTAAATCTAAAACTTTTATTATTTAACTAATCTAGAAGAATCGAGTCGCCATAACTTCTAAGTTCAAAACAGATCTGAGAAAACACTTGCCTAAATTTTTGGTGTAGAGCTATAACAAGAATTAAATGTGTATTTTAAGGCGCATATTAATTTAGATTCATCCTTGCTATTTAGGCAACCAAATTCTCTCGCCTGCTTTGATGTTTAACATTTTAATTTTATTTATAATGGGATTGAATTAAATTATACGTAACTTTTCTTAAAATAGTCTTGCCTCCAGTAAATAAATCATATGGCCAAATGCAAGATGGGCTCGCATACTGAAAGATCCGTTAATGTAAGAAAAAATTATACCATCTGTGTTCTAGCTCAAAAAACAATGAGAATACCAAAAAGATTTCATAGTTGGTTGTTTAGATTAAGATTAACAGTTTTTTTTTTTAAATCTTGGTTGTAACCCGATCAAGTATACTTAACGTCTATTCTTCATATTAAAAAAAATTAATAATAATCTCTCTTTTTAAAATATAAGGCTTTTTCTGTAAGCCCTTTTTTTTATTATACTATTTTAAACTAAGAAAAAAGACACTAATTTATTTATATTTAATCATCATCATCATCATCAGCCTGTCGATAGCGACAATCCACTGCTGAATATAGGCCTCTTCCATCAAATGGAAGGGGTTGGCATTAAGTCACCACGCTTGCCAGACGGATTGGTGACTAGGAATCAGATTATAACCGGTCAAATATCAATGCAGGGACTCGGACTCGAACCCGGGACTCCTGCTTAGAAGACTAGTGTCTTTAAGCTCTCGGCTAACCCGATTCCCTTTATTATTTATATTTATTTAATATTTTTTATTTAATGTTAATTTACGATGATGGAGAGTGGAGATATAGCAAACTCTTATGGAAGGCCACTTTACCTTATTTACGGATAATTTAAATAGATGGAATGATTTTAAAACACTTTCATATGAAATGGTATACATATTAGACAATGTATATCCTATGTAAATAATGAATGGGGCTTCTTAATTCACAACTCAAAACGTTATCATTTGTGAACGTTTTTAAGAAGAAGATGAATCGTAACAACCTCTTAAATTGTCTTTAATTAAGTGAAAAAATCTTTAAATACCTGAAATAAAGAGATACGTATTTTGGACTGGTTATTATGGACCAAAACCTTATATTTAAACTACTACAGTCGAAACATATATGATAAGTTTGTCATGAGTAATGATTCATTTTTGATACATCGATCACTACTACTATTACAAACTAATTTCTGAAAATTATCTTACTGAATTCAAGGACTTCATAATGTTAATTTCACATGAAAACTTGAATTCAAATTTTAAATTTTAAAATATTTCTTTAGAGCTTAATTATTTAATATTTTAGGTCTTGGTGTCGGACCTCTTATGGCGTCTTCTAGTTTTGCACTGAACTTGTATTTCAAAAAACGACGAAGTAAAGCAACAGGATATGCAATGACTGGAATGGGAATGGGTCCCATCTTAATGCCTTTCTTAATGACTTATCTTTTAAAATACCAAGGAGTTAAAGGGGCTGGTATTATCCAAGCAAGTTTATCTTTACATTCTTTTGTTGGAGGATTATTATTGCAACCAGTTAAGGTATTATTATTATTACTATTATCATTATTGATAGTCTGTTGAATTTTATAGCTGCTTGAGATTTAATTTCTTATTTATTTGAATTATATAAAGTTTTTTAAATAATTAATTTGTCTTTTTATTTGTTGTTAAAGTGAAACTTCTATAGTCGTGTTGAGAAGAACATTTTTAAGTTCATGGGGAAAACTGAGTGACACTAAAATCCATGCTATTTAGAATGAGGGGTTAAAGATAGAAAGTGTGGTTCATTCATAACTTATAACAGTCCATTCAAAAAGTCATAGGATGACATATAGATGGCGTTAATATAATTTTTCCATATGATTTTTATTTAGCACTAACCTTCAAACGATATGAGCATAAATTTGACAGCAATCTGACTAATGATTCGTGAGTTATAGCATTTTGTGTGAAGCAACTTTTGTTATTAAAAAAAATGGAAAAAAGTGAATTTCGAGTTTTAATAAAGCATTGCTTTTTGATGAAAAAAATACAGTGGAAACCAAACAATGGCTTGATAAACATTATCCGAACTCTGCTCCATCGAGACAAATGGTAGATAAGTGGATTGCTGAATTTAAACGTGGTCCTACTAGCCCAAATGATGCAGAGCGCAGTGGACGCCCAAATGAGGCTATTATTCCAGAAAACATAAAAAATCCACAAATTGGTTATGAACGATCGCAAATTGAAGGTGCACGGCTTAGCTGACATTGTAAAGATATCAGATGGTAGTGTTTTTACCATTTTACAAAAACATTTGGGTATGCGAAAGCTCTGTGCAAAGTGGGTGCCTCATGAGCTCAGAGTCGACCAAAAACATCAACGAATCGATGTTTCAGAGGACTGTTTGGCGCTGTTAAACTGCAATAAAATGGAATTCTATCGTCGATATGTGACAATGGATGAGATATGGCTTCACTATTACACACCAGAATCCAAAAGACAGTCAGCTGAGTGGACAGCAGTCGACGAACCGAATCCAAAGCGAGCAAAGACGCAACATTCGGCCGGTAAGGTGATGGCGTCTGTATTTTGGGATGCGAACGGAATAATATTCATTGACTATCTCCAAAAAGGAACCACCATCAACAGCGACTATTACTGTGCAATTTTGGATCGATTGAAGGCTGAAATCGCAAAGAAACGCCCACGTTTGAAAAAGAAAAAAGTGTTGTTTCACCAAGACAATGGACCGTGTCACAGATCGATGAAAACGGTGGCAAATGAATTGGGCTTCAAATTGCTTACCCACCCACAATATTCTCCAGATTTACCCCCCAGCGACTTTTTCCTGTTTTCAGATCTCAAGAGAATGTTTGTTGGAAAGAAATTTAAGTCCAATGATGAAGTAATCGCTGAAACTGAGGCCTATTTTGACGAGAAAGAGAAATCGTACTATAAAAGTGGTATCGAAAAGTTGGAAAATCGCTATACTCGTTGTATCGCCCTCGAAGGCAACTATGTTGAATAATAAAATCGAGTTTTGTCAAAATTTTGTTTTTTTTCTTACTTATCCTACGGACTTATTGAATGACCTGTTATGTATACGGCAGCAAGCTATGCGAATTCATATTAGATTATAGAGGACTAGAACCGTTATAAAGCAGCGTGTATTAAAAAGAGGGTAGAAACATTACAAAACAGCGTGTTACAATTAAAATAATAATATAAACAGAACGTATTTATAAACGTTGGTAAAAATATAAATTAAGTTTTATTTCAATTTTATTTAATTTTGGCTGCGATTAAAAATCGACCTTTTTACCTGAATTTAAAATTTAAAAATCATATTAATATATCGATAAATTCAGTTAGTTAATGTCCATTCTTTATTTAAATAAAATTAACAAATTAATAGGTGTTTTGACAAATTGTATATTTTATTAATTTTTGCACAATCGCTTCGTGTTTCCGACTTTATCAAGTGCTGATAAGACAAATAGATTGGGAACATTAAATTAATGCATATTTCAAAATACAACTATACATGATATACATATCACTCACTCAATCATCAAATTAAACGTACATAAAATAGTGAGAACATCGAGAAAACAATTTAAATAAAGTAAAATTTAAGTTATCAATCTTGAGTTAACATAAAAATAAATAAACAAACAAACAAATAACAAAAACAAACAAAAACAAAAACAAAAAACATAAACAAAAATAAAAAATAAATAAAAATAGAAAAAAATGACCATCGAAACGTCACTGATTCAAAACTAAATCATATATACAACTTAAATTCAGTGTATCTGACCTCATGTTCACACTCTCATTCATCTTGATAAAACACATTTCACTAATAGTTTTTCCAGTGTCTTCTCGGTCCATAATACATACATATCAAACAAAAACTGATGACCAGCATTCAGCACACAGCTTTGGCGTTACACCATCTGAATGTTGGTCATCAGTTTTTGTTTGATAATGTATGTATTATGGACGGAGAAAGACACTGGAGAAAACGTAATATTAGTGAAATGTGTTTTATCAAGAGTGTGAACAAGAGGTCAGATACACTGAATTTAAGTTGTATATATGATTTAGTTTTGAATCAGTGACGTTTCGATGGTCGATTTTTTATTTTTTATTTTTTATTTTTTTATTTATTTTTTATTTTTTTATTTTTTTATTTATTATTTTTTATTTTTGTTTATGTTTTTGTTATTTGTTTGTTTATTTATTTTTATGTTAACTCAAGATTGATAACTTAAATTTTTTAAATTGTTTTCTCGATGTTCTCACTATTTTATGTACGTTTAATTTGTTAATTGATTGAGGTGAGTGACATGTGGCATATCATGTATAGTTGTATTTTGAAATATGCATTAATTTAATTTTCCCAATCTATTTTTCTTGTACTTTTGTTTTTCAGCACTTGATAAAGTCCGGAAACGGACGAAACGTTGTGCAAAAATTAATAAAATATACAATTTGTCCAAAACACCTATTAATTTGTTAATTTTAATTAATATATCGCTTTTAACTGAATCAAAAAATTATCGAGCATCGCTCGGTATTCCAGGTACTGTTCATTTAAATAGTAGACGTATTTCGATAAAGAGAAGAATGGATTTCTAAAAAAATTAAGTGAATGAATTAAAAAAATTAGTCACATCCCTTTAGTTAGCCCTTTTAGCCATTTTTTTGTTAATCGAAATTGATGAGAGAATGAGTCCTACCAAAAAGGTACATCCATTAAAGGCCTGGATTGGCTTGGCTCCTCCATCGTGAAAAGAAGAAGAAAGGGGGATTTTATGGGCTGGGTAGGGATCGAAGGTATCTGTGGATTCTGGTCTTAAACAGCTGAAGGTTATAAATCGCGGGGAAGACAGTGGCTGGAGCGAGTTCTAGTCTCTGAAGGTCACAGGAGTAGAGTTGGCGAAAGCGCTGGTTCGATTTTTTCCAATTTGACAGCGAAGGGGTGCTGAGCGTTCGAAAACCGCAAGTTTCTCATAAAGATGGCTTTAGGGGATATATGATTTCAGCTCGACTGAACAGACACCATGATGCCATTTGGCAAATCTGCCACCACTTCTCATTTGACTCCATATTACTGTTTATTTATTTATTTTATCTACCTTTTTTTACTATATAAGTTCAATAATGTTTTCGAATATTGATATTAGGCTAAGTTAGAAAGAACTTTGAAACTATAGTAAAGTCTTAAAAAATAAAAGTATCTATATTAAACAGAAGATACAATCTTTAAATTTTATCCCATTTAAGATAATTTATAATTGGATTTAGAATTTAAATGTTTCTATTTAAGTATATATTTTCAGTGGCATATGAAAAAGGAATACCCGGAAGATGTTTCTCCATTTATTGATGGGAACAAAGATGAGGAACCCGAGGAAATACCGAAATGGGAAGAGGAACTAAATCAACATGACATGGAGGTACAATCGATTTACGGAGTAGATACTCCTCTTCCAGACCGCCGAAGAATTAGTTTAGTGGTATTGAACCGAGCTAATTCCCAGGTAATATATTACTACAGGCTGTATAATATATAGTCATGATCAGAAAAAAAATCATTTATTATTTCATTTATAGATTGACGAACAAAAATACTGGCACTCTTCATTTTCAGTAAATACTATCAATTTGGGTAGTTCCTGGAAGATTTTTGAAGACGAAGGCTATAAGCCATTATCGCAAGGGCCTTCTAGTAATGAAAATAATTTGACAATTCAAGAAACCATTGAAGAGCCTACAAAAAGAGACAATTGCTGTTTGAAAGTTACTAAACAAATTTTCCATTTCTTTGATTTTGATTTACTTAGAGATCCCTACTACCTTAATTTGCTAGCTGGTAAGAAATATTTTTAAAATAAAAATTTAAGAATTAATAATTAATTAATTATAGCTATTTATTAATCTAACTTTCTATCTGCACGAGACAAATATGAGCTAAATTCTAGTTATAAATATTTTAAAAGTTACACTAATGGATCCAAGAGAATCCCCCATACCAAACGAGAACTAGTGGCGCGAAATCAAGGACAAAGATCCGGTGCTTACAACAAGAAATTACCATCTACTCCTAAAAGTTTCAATTCTCCATAAAAATTGCAACTTCTTTCCTTTAAATATAGTCTTCTATAACATTGATTTCTATTTGGGGTTCTTCAGAGAAAAAATAAATAAATAAAATTAAAAAAAAATCATATGAATTCAATATTTCATCGGAACGTTCGAGTCAGATTTCGAGTAATTTTATAATTTCACCAAACAATTATCTAATTAATATCTTTTAAAATTAATTATTATAACTAAATACTTCAGAATTATTATTAATTAATAATTTGTTTGTTCCAGGTATGTCATTAGCAATGACCGGTGAAATTAATTTTTCTTTACTGACTCCATTTATTTTGGCTGATTTCGGTTTGATTGAAACTGAAATAGCTACTGTAATGTCAGTAATTGGCATTTTAGATATTATTTTTCGGTTCATTGCTCCCTATATAGGGGATGGATTCAAACTTACTCCTAGAATTATGTATATGATCGCAATGTGTCTTCTAATTTCATCGAGAATGTGTAAAAAAAATTATATTTATTTAACATATATTTAGAGTAAAGACCAATGAAAAATTACATTTTCTTTTTTCTAGCGCTCTTATTTACATCTTCTTATATATCTATATTATGTGTGGCTGCATTTCTCGGCATTGCCAAAGGAATCCGAACTGTATATATGGCTTTAGTAATTCCTGCCTATGTTCCTATTGAACGATTAGCGTCGGCTTCAGGAATTCAAATGCTCACCCATGGACTAGTTCTCCTTATAAGTGGGCCAGTCTTAGGTAAATACTATTTCTTTTCGGGTAAATTAAATGAATGCGTAGAAAATAATTTACAACAAACTTTATTTGTTATCTAAATTAAATTATAATTTATATGGATCCCCTAGATTTAAAATCAAATGATTCATAAAGTGTCTGAGAAATCAGGGGATATGTATATTCATCTTATATATTTTAAGAAATGAATTTAATTTATTTAGGAACGAATCAAAGATTTTAATAGAAATATTTTTACATTGCATATCAGAGAGGGTTTCGTTCCCTCGTGAATCGAACCCAAAATCTTTGATTCGTTTCTAAATAAATTAAATTAATTTCTTAATATTATTATCGGGTTGATTTTTGAAAAAATTCCATCTTTTCTCAAAAAGAAACTCAAGAAAGATGCTTAAATCTTTACATTAATTATTTATATATTTTAGTTACCTCGAAAGTTACGAGGGACCTGTGCAGGTAGATTTTTTTATATTTATTTCAATTTAAAAGCAAATTAAGCAATTAAAATACCCTAAGAAGGTATTTGGAGAAAATTTAAACTTATTTTAAAGAATTTATCATTTTTAAACAGGTTTTATTTATAACTTTTAAGGAGATAAGTGTTGATTCTAGGTGAAACATTTTTATATAATAATAAAAATTGGGTAAAATTGTAAAGTAGGTATCGAATTCTAAACTCATTTTTGTTTTATTTCATTTTGTTGTGAAACCTACATCGCAATTTTACCCAATTTTTATTATTATAGGTTTTATTTATTTATCCAACGGCTTGCATTTGTCGCATTACTCATTTGAATGCCGAAAATTATATAAAATATTTTTAGATTAGATAAATCACAAATCTTTTGCAATCTTTGATAAATATAATAACAATTGTATCTAAGTCAAGGTTACTTGGACATTTAAAGAGCACCAGATTTCTCGGTCATTAGTAAGACCCCCCAGTGAGCAACGTTTATATCATGGAAATAGGCATCCCGAATTCTCAACACAGGTTGATCTCGTTATAGATTAAAATATTAGTTATTAGAATTTTGCCCGTCACTCATGCGACAGACATGACTGAGCCATCTAAGCCAAGGGTGACTTGAAAGAGCGAAAAATGAAGGCAGTTTGTTGTTGTTCAAGACATCACATTGGATTTATACTCCCGAGAGGACCATTTTCAACAATTTATACATAATTAGCCCTACTAATTTTTGAAATTTAGTTATCCAATAAGTTTTGGTTTGAAATATTTGAGCCAACGTATGTGAAGTTGTTGTTTGTTTTAAGATGAATGTCACCTATAAAAATTTTAAGATCGGAACAAATGTTCAGGCTTTAAAAGTCACTTTTGCTAAGACTGATCACCAAACCAAATTCGTGCCTCGGAAAAACGTCTCACCAGAATCATCTTTCTTATACATATTTGATGAAGGAGGAGGTCTCAGCCAAAGTTGGTTAAACTGGGTTCAATAAAACCCTGAATAAAAAGTTTCGGCCTGAATTTATTTAGCCATCTTCAGTAAATTGAGAGTTATACACACTATGCGGTACACATATGTGATTGAACCTAGCCATAATAAATTTATATGAAGATACAATTCTTATTTTTGACATGGCAGGGTTCAATCACATATGTGTACTGCATTGTGTGTATTACTCCCTATTAACTGAAGATGGCCAAATAAAGTCAGGCCGAAAGGTTTTATTCAGGGTGTTTTATAGAACCCAGCGCTTCCAACTTTGGCTGAAACCTCCTCCTTCATCAAATACAGTTCCATCCCAGCCACTAACTCTTAACAACTTTCTTATACATATATTAATTTTATAAATATATTATTCTAATTAGATTTGTCAATTTTATTTTACAGGATATATTCGAGACATTAGTGGATCGTATCGTATTTGTATTCTTATCATTAATTTATTAACCTTGTCGGCTATAGTCATTTGGTCTATTGAGTTACTCTGGACAAGATATCGAGCATCGAAACAGAAAACATAAATTTGAAAGGGTCATTCTTAAATAAAAGTGTACATTTTTTTTTAATGTATATAAAAATATTTAATAAATTATTTAATCTAAATGTGGAATAAAGATCATTTTTTAATTTGCATGAATTTTATTTTTCTTATTATTATTTTATTTTTTGAGAATAATGAAATGTTCTCTTATTACATGTTTTCTTTATTTTCAATAAAAGATTTGATATAATTTAATAAATCTTGATTCCGTGATTCGATTTTTTCTTAAAACTAACATTATCCAGGTACCTCCATTACTAAGTAAAATTTACTAGCATCCATTATATACAAATATAATATAAAAAATACAAAATATTGTATTAATTATTCTTTAATTATTCAACTTATATAATAAATTAAAAATTGAATGGAAGATAAAAAACTAGTTCAATATAATATCTTATATACATTTTGAATATATATTTTTCAATTGTGGAACTTGGGTTTTTGTGACAGATACAATATTTATAATTAAAAAGACTGATGATGAGCCTTCGAAACTATAGTCTCAAGCAAATAATATATATATATATATATATATTATAATATATAATAGTCCAGATTAATTTGCAGCAACGCTCACGTAATGCTGCCGACAGGGAGCGCTGATGCCGTCGGTATATTTTCTGCAAATTTGAACTCGAATTTTGAAATGAAAGACTCCAATTCATTTTAAATTAAGAACCATTAAATATATTGATAATTATTCCTCCCCCCCCCCTCACCACTCAAAAATTAAATATTCAATTCGCTTTTCTTTGCGTCACAGAAGAAGAAATTAATCACATCTTATTTGATTTATATTTTATATATTATTTGTTTATTTTTTAATAATTTGCCACTTTTTTATAATTTATTAATTAATTTTGTTATTCTTATTTTTTGATTTTTACAAAATTAAACGACTTAAGACACACATGCCCGAGTTTCTCATGGCAATACTGGAGCAGCCTCTCATACAAACAATGCCGAATCTCTTTTAAATATTTGGAGCCTTTATATCGATTATCGATCCCAAATTTAAAAAAATGATGTAATATAATACTCCTCCTCACACGATCCCACCTATTTAAATAAATATATTTCCACAAAAAAAATATCACAATGCTATAGATTTTAGAAAAAAAATACTTCCAGATTCATATCTAGAGCCTCATTTCTGTAGCTGTGTCAGGACGAAAATGAGGCGAAACTTTTAAGAGACTATGTATTTTCGGTAGTTTACAGGTATATATTTGGAGTGTGGTTTTTTAAGAGGAATAAAATTTTTGGACCGAGACGCTGCCCGCCAGGACATCAGCCCGGAGGGCCGAGCTTCGAGGGCGTGCCGATGGCACGCACGAAAAGCTCGCATATATATATATATATATGTGTGTGAATGTTTATTTGCATCAAGCAGAAGACAACCACTTTGTTTTCTGTTTTTTCTTTATGATTCAACAGGTATATGCTACTCTCGGCAAAACAAAAATCTTTTCAATGAATGAATCTATTTAAATTAAAATTTCGCATATTACAATAGAGAGAGAACAATATAGGTAATTAATAATAATTATTTATTATAATCTATTTTTATCACTTTTATCTTGTACTTAGTTTTTCCTTTCTGTTATAATAATTAATTTTAATTTATTAAATGGATGGATTCATGACATAAAAAACAATAAATTCCAAGTTGTCGGAATAAATTGACGAAACGTTCAAAAAAAAATTATTATTTTGACCATATTCCTTCGAATTCTTAATTAAAAATATATCTCTATAAAAATATTTATCTTTCTAATAAAAGATGACTTAGAATAATAACATAATAATTAAATTTATAAAGGTATCTTTTATACTTGTTAGAGGAACTATTGCAGGTAGGAAGCAGATACACAACAACAACAATATAAAAGAAAACAATTATTTTACTTTAATATTCACAAACTTTAGGAAGTATAGAAGATATTATAAAACGCCAGTCGAGAGAGATCACATAAATTTATGGAATTAATAAGAAAATCACTTTCTATCCACATATCGGTAAGATTAAGGTAGTTCTTTCACAAATGCAAAAATTCAAGAAGTTTTTGAAAATTGGAATATAAGTCATTAAAAAAAAAAAAAAAAATCAGTCGAATAGAGAACCTCCTCCTTTTTTGAAGTCGGTTAAAAAGCATAATACACATACTGTTAAAATTTGAAGACGATTTACCACACCAAACATGAAATAATTGCAATTAAAAATGACATTTTTTACATAGGGTAGATAGGGAAAGGATGGGGATATGATCATTATTTTATTTTTTTTTAGTGAAGGGCTTTCACCTTCTTGATGAAAAACTAATATTTGTTAGAATAATATATTCGGAGTAACTTAAAAAAAAAAATGAAGTTATTTACCACGTAGTTTTGATAAAAAAAAAGAAACATATTTGGGCGATTGTTTTTAGTGGAGGGGATATAAGGACAATGGCTTGGAAACGATCCGGCAAGTATGTGTGTATCCATATAGAGATTTCGTAGTGTGAGTGGACAGTCACGTTAAAAAAACATACCCTAAAATTTTAGTTCCGTTCATATTTATAGAGTGGTTACGAGGCTAAAACTTTTTGTGTGGATTGTCGCAAAAGAACCTCCTTAAGTAAGAAAGAGTATTATTTTTATATCTTTAAAAATTCCTTAAATTAAAATTAAAATGTGTTTGTTTATTAAATTATATATGGAAAAATAGCTTTTCTACTTCTTGGATATTCTTTGAAATTTTCCAAATACCACCAATGTGCTAGAAGTGCCGTTTCAATCTGATTTACCAAAACCCATATGGTAACATAATAGAATATTGTTGTCTTCCAAAGAATAATTGTTAATCCAAAGTAAATTAAAATTTCGGCCAAATTATGCGGACTAAAAAAACAAAATAAAAAACAATAAATATTTACAAAAGATTTTCTTAATTTACCTATTTGTTGTTTGTGTTTAATAAATAGTTATAATGAATTATGTGTAATTTTAACAAAATTTCGATTTAGTCACAAAAATACAAGCTACATATTTAATTAAACTTTCTCTAAAACAAAAAAAATTAGTTAAAATTTACCTTGAAACTGATTCAAACCATTGACCAATGGGAATGAGATGCTTATAAGTTGTAATTCGGCCCTCTTTGTCTTTTCGAAGATTAGCCAAAATCTTGGCATGCTTTGATTGTTGCCATATAGCCCAAAGTGAGGTTCCCGAACCAACTATGATACCTAATGTAATGTCGTTCATGCGAAGAATTTGACGAGGCTCTAAAATTTAATTTAATTATTATTAACAGATTATTATAAAAAGCATAAAAAATTGCATTACTTATATTAGAAGACAGAAAACAAAACAAAAGATAACATATGGAAGCTATGTGTGTGTATCGTGTATCACTTGGCTTAAGGCAACTTCGCCTCTAATTATTTATGATAATTAAAAGCAGTAAGTACCTTAAATCAAGAAATAAGATCGAATTCTATTTGTAACCTGGATTAAATAAAATTGGTAATCAATTTACTTTGTTGCCAAGGTTTCCAGCCCGCATTCCATCCAAAAATGGAATTCTAAGCAACATATTTAAAAAGATGTGAAAAATTATTATAAGGCATAAAATGGGAGAGAAGCGTTTGGAAAAAATTAAATAGATCCTTTGAACGATGTGACAAATTTCACATATTAGTCGTTTGAGATCTTAAAACAATGACTATCCATGTGTGACTCAAAATTAGGGAGGAATGGGTGGATTCAAAAAAAATATTTATATTTTATTTAATTTTAATCAACGAGAGGAAAGTGTATGATAAAGTCATGTGGATGGCCACATCACCTTATTGAACTCAGCTTTTAGAGTATCCTCAGGGCCACCATTATATAGTCTAAACTAGCGATGGCCTTTTATATACAATGCGCCAATTTTTTCACATACAAGTTCAGATGCGCCATACAACCCAAAACCCTTTGCACCTATTTACAGCAAGGTCGATGATGGTAAATATTTATTAATTTCAAGTTTGTATCTTATTTAAATTTTTATGCTAGTGAAAAAGTTAAAATTGATCTTTATCATAATACCATATCTAGACACAGCAGTGTGGCAGTCAAGTTCGGAAAAACGGGCGACGGACCGGCCATGTGTATATTTACACGAATCATTTCGAGCTACTTTCGACCCCCTCCCCGTAACTCAAAACTATTAGACCTACACACTTGAAATTTTGCATGTCTAATAAGGCCCACTTGAACACCTAGAATCCCAAATTTCATAAATAAACTTATTATAGTTCTTGAGTTATTAAGGTCTAAAAAGTGCCATTTTTAACACTGACAGACTCACTGACTCACATGAAAAATCTAGAACTTCCGCTAATCCTAGAATGCTGAAATTTGGCATACTGGCAAAGTTTGGGCTACAATTAAAGGAAAAATCGAAAAAGTGAAACTTTCCCTTTTTCAGGACCTAAAATGAAGGGCTTAAATTTATAGGCTTAATTAACATATAGTGAAAATACATACAAGCTAGAAAGCTGAAATTTGGCACATTAATAAAGGAGGAAATTGAAAAAACTGAAACGTTCCCTTCTTTTAAAATTCTTAAATTTATTAATAAAAGGATAAAACTTTTCAAGAAATTAATGATATCTGACCAAAAACATAAATGTGAAAAAGGGGCCAAGTTCGGTACAAACGAAGTTCGAGGTTGTCGGCTTCGCCGACAAAAGCGTTGAGATCTAAACGGGTACCAAGTTCCATAGCAGTTGCTTAAGTCATAGCTATAGAGATGTACTACGTTCTTCAATTGATTTAAAAGAAAATTTATTGGGTTCTTTGATATTGAATTTATAACTAGGAAAGTTTTATATCCAACTAAATTGTTTTTAGTATAAAATAGAACAACTAGCAGAGCTAAATTTTAAGCTTGTATTAAATATCATCACGATAAACGTAATTTATTGACTATTATAACTTGCAGAGTCAAAGAACATAACAAATTTTCTTTTAAATCAATTGAAGAACGTTGTACATTCCTAGTTATGATTTAAGGAACTGCTATGGAACTTGGTACCTGTTTAGATCTCAACGCTTTTTTCGGTGAAGCCGACAACCTCGAACGTTGTTTGTACCGAACTTGGCCCCTTTTTCACATTTATGTTTTGGTCAGAGGTATTTTTTCATTCGCAAAGCTATAATTTTTATATTATTATTTTTAATCTTTACCTGTGTGATTAGTAAATCCTTTGGCTTCTGATAATATAGCAGAAATTACAAATATATAATGAAAATAACCAAGGGCATAATGAGCGATATTTATTCGAGAATTAGAGTATACAGAGACCATCCATGTTTCATGAAACCGATGAGATATTTGGATAAAAATTATTGTCATGGCGAATAAAACCTCCATCGGACTTGCTAAAAATTAAAAATATAAATAAATAAATAAATAACAATAATAATAATTTGTCACACGTAATTTCAATATGAACTAAGTGAGAAGATTGGTGTGTATGCTCAAATGGATCTTCATTATACCAAACAGTTGGACCTAAAGGGCTGAAATTTTGACAGTGCATTCCAATAATGACATGGATATCCGATAAGAAGGTTATTTTTTTAAATTCGAGTCCTGGGGGGCCCAAAATGTGTTTTCGGAGTATATCAATAACTTTTAAACCAGAAAAGATATCGATATGGTTTTAGCTTAAAAAGGTGAAGTATTAAAATACAAAAACATAACGGAGTATTTTACTCTATTTGTCCTCTGAATGGGAGATATAGGACTAATGATGATAATGATGATGACCCCAATGACTTCATTTTGAGGGAAATTTTTGAAATTTTTAAAGTGCTCTATCTCCTGAGTTTTATAAGATTTAGCATTCAATTTTGGTACTTAGATTTATTTTTGAAATGTCTCTAGAGGGTTTTTTGATTTTTTTCAAAATTTGACTCCTGATTCGAAAAATGGGGGATTTTTGATTTTGGGGTCTTAAACACAAAAGGCTTGATAACTTCTATGTTTAGGGATAGCGTTGGTGAGTAGGGAGTAATCGGAAGAGGGGGAGGTCAGGGGCTGGAGGTTCACCCTTGGACAGCAAGAGGCCCACCGAAGGCGGGCTTCGCAGCTAGTATACCCTATATATACCTATATATATATATATATATTAATTTTTATAATTTATATAAAATAAAAAATTGATACAAAAGATAGGCAAATCTTAAATTCTGTTTGGCGTAAATGTGACTAAATTTCTTCCCTGTCTTGAAAAAATACCCCTATCCCAGAAATTCTCTAGTAGTATTAAATTTAGATAAAAATACACAAAAATTTTATAAAATAGCTTATGAGATTGAATTTAACATAATTTTTAATCCAATATCTTTATATTAATAAATATCATAATCTTATAAAACTAAGAGTATTCATAAGAATTTTGCTGGCTTGGTGTATACTGGATATATTAATTTTTTATTGTTAAAGGATAAATAAATTGAATTTCTTCTTTCCAGTAATTTATTTTATTATTCAAAAGGTTAATCAAAATATTTCGAGAGCGCTTGCGGCATCTCTTCCTCAGTGGAAACTGTGGGACCATACAAGAGGCAAGTCAGTGAGTTATTATTAATTACAGATGTCAAAGGTACTCACCCACTCCCCCACCAATATTCCGACCCCATCAGTTTGCACAGAACATTGATAAAAGCTTGATTAAACACCATATATATATATATATATATATATAAATTCACAAACTGAGATAACATTTACGAGTATATACAACTATATAAATCTATTCACAATGAAGTCTGAATGAAATTTAAAACAATTAGTATTCGAGCTGGTTTAAATTTAATATGAACCTTAAGCTAACCAGAAAAATAGTAAGTAATAAACTGTCAAGAATAATAAACTTACATGACGAGCAACAAGGTTTCAGGAAAGGTCGGTCCTGTGTAGACGCTATATTCGCCATCAGACAGCTATGCGAAAAAGCATATGAATTTAGCAAGCCGGCGTTTTTCTGTTTTATCGATATCGAAAAAGCGTTCGATAAAGTACAACTGAAGCACGTCATTAAAATCTTGGAAAAGTTTAAAATCCCCGACAATCTCATAAACCTAATACAAGATATTTACTCCAACAACACCGCCAGAATAAAAACCGAAGGAAGACTGTCCCGAAGCATCCCAGTGAACCAGGGCATTAGGCAGGGAGACTCGCTTAGCCCTCTGCTTTTTAATATAGTAATGAATGAAATCATTGGAGAAATAAAAAATCTAAAAGGATATTCCCTAGGGGACGAGAATTTAACATGCGTTTGCTATGCAGACGATGCAGCACTCGTTGCAGAAGATGAAGATTCCCTCCAGCGCCTCCTGTATAAATTCAGTTGTGTTGCACATAAATTCGGTCTAACCCTGTCAACCAAGAAGACCAAAACTCTCACAATCTCTAAAATACCACTCCGATGTAAACTACAACTATACGATACGATTGTCGAACAAGTCATGTCCTTCACGTACCTTGGAATCCAAGTGACCTCTTATCGAGACCTAGAATCAGAGGTAAAACATCAAGCAATAAAGGCATCGAAAATATCGGGTTGCCTTAACAGTGCAATCTGGTCAAACCAATATTTAAGAACGGAGGCCAAGGTACGAGTCTACAAAACCGTGGTACGCCCAATATTAACATACGCAGCTGAGACAAGACCCGACACTGCAAAAACTTCTCAATTATTGGAAACAACAGAAATGAAGACATTGCGAAGGATAATGAACGTGACCAGGCTCGATAGAATGAAGAGTGAAGATATTAGAGAAAAATGTGGAATACAGAAGGTGGGAGAATGGATCAAGAGAAGAAGAACAGAATGGTACGCGCATGTGGGAAGAATGACAGAAGACCGACTAGTAAAGAAAGTGATGACCAACAAGCCGGTTGGAATAAGAAGTAGAGGTCGTCCCAAGAAAAGATGGCATGACGATCTGGAAGAAACAAACCTATAGGTTTAAAAACAAGAAGAAGAAGAAGAAGTAGACCAATTAATATTAATGATTAGTCAAGGAAAGGTCAACGACCACAATATTGTCTACGTTTTGACATGAGGAATTAATTAATAAAAATCATAAATGTTTATTGACTAATCATTAATATTAATTGGTTCATATTAAATTTAAACCAGCTCGAATACTAATTGTTATAAATTTCATTCAGACTTCATTGTGAATAGATTTATATAGTTGTATATACTCGTAAATGTTATCTCAGTTTGTGAATTTGTGTGTATATATATTATATATATATATATATATATATAGTGTTTAATCAAGCTTTTATGAATGTTCTGTACAAATTGATGAGGTCGGAACATTGGTGGGGGAGTGGGTGAGTACCTTTGACATCTGTAATTAATAATAACTCACTGACTTGCCTCTTGTATGGTCCCACAGTTTCCACTGAGGAAGAGATGCCGCAAGCGCTCTCCAAATATTTGGATTAACCATTTAAATAATAAAATAAATTACTGGAAAGAAGCAATTCAATTTATTTATCCTTTAACAATAAAAAACTTAGATTATATTTCCAAACATTCTCCTACGAAATAAATTTCTAAACAGAATGATCAATTAAATATTACCCTTTGGAGTTGAATCTGATGAAATAAAATGAAGCCAATTTTTTACCCATCTTGATACTTGATTTTCAAAAATTTCATAATTTATTACTTGATAATATGCAATTATAATAAGGCAAAAGGCAAATAAGTACATATGTTGAAACCATCTGAAAAAAAATAAATATCAATTAATGTGTGAATTAATATACATACGTACGTATTTGCAAATTTTGAATCGGGTTAATTGAATTAAATTAAAATTTGATAAAAACCAAGGTTTAAACATGTAAGATTCAAAGGTGTTTACTTTACATATACTCCTTTTTATAATTTTTATTCTATTATACTCTCTGCCTGGCGATGAGTTAACATTTGGCGCCACAGGAGGTATAGTGCATTTTTACCAATATTTTTTTAAATACAAGATTAAAATTTCAAAATATATTGTTTTGAGGGATGGGATGCACCCTAGGTTTGACAGGGGATGCATGGCCTTAGTTACGGCACTACTTATAGCCAGACCTCTCTTGAAAAAGTTTTGATTACGGCCATGGTTCATTAGAAGGGCCTAGTCTACCTCTGGCGTCGAAATTATTCGATGTGCTCCTGGATTTGCTTAATAGTCTAGGCAAATTACGCGAAAAAATGACATAAACTGGAAATAATTCCCGGTAAAGATATTATTGCTGGAATACCTTTATTGGTACTCCAATATTACTACCCTAAGTTTTCCCCCAAATCTGTGTTGTGGAAATTTTTCTACGCGCCTCAAAATGAGAAAATTTTGGAGTTTTTTCAATTTTTCTTAACTCTAATACAGCTTATCAAATCAAAAAGATATCTATTAGATAAATTAAAGCTCTTGAAATTACGCTTAAAATGATAAAAATTTCATCTATTTAAGTTCAGTAGAACCGGTACTAGCGTGTGTTCAAAAACAGCTCCCGGGTTTACTTTTGAATAACCCCAAAACTCGTACTTTTTTCGATTTTTCCCCATTTTTACCAAGTTTTCCACAAAGACGACTCTATACATTTTTAAACTAGATTAAATTTGCTACAATTTAAAAAAAAAATTCATCTTAATTGGATAATTGTAACATGAGGTTAAAGTTTAGAAAAAAAGGGAATTTTTTGCAAAAAATCGCAGTTTTTTCCTTCATAAAATGAAATTCACTCATCTAGAAACTTGATTCTTATCTCATTGTCTAGGAAATTTTATTGACTTGAACGTTTACTTGAACCACTTTTTTGTTAAAAGTTATATAGTTTAATAGTTATTATAGTTTCAAAGTTTCCTAAGTAGAATAATATTAAGAAAATAATTTATCTTTGCGGCCAAGTTAAAAAGTTATAATACAAATATTGATTGATTGAATAATTGATAATTATTTTTAAAAAATTACCTTTTTGGAACTTCGATTAGAGATATAATTTTCGAAGGTGTTCCTCTATAGGAATGTTTCCCATAACGAATAAATTGAATAAAATATTTGGGTAAATAGGGTTCAATTAATCCAATAAGTATTCCCGAAATAATAATAAATATGATCCATGAAGCAAAGATTAATTTAAGTAAATTCATTGCGATGTCTTCTTCTCGAATGATGGCATAGTACAAGTGATGATCATGGTGCACTGAGGTGATGGTGAAGTAGATATTCCCTGAAGCTGAGAAAGTGAAAGGGCATTAAACTAGAAAAAATAATTGAAAGTAAAAAAGAAAGATTCTTATTGACAAAACTTTCACATTTTCGCTTTTAGTAGCAGTATACGATGTGCATCAAATGGAAAGGAATTAAGTATACTAATTATTTATATACATGAACTAAACAAAAAATATACTTTTATCATCCAGTTTAATAATTATGGAAAAAGTTGACAAAAATTGGAAATCAATATTTTAAGAAAAATCGAACGAATTTCTATTATATAATACATTTTAGACGATTTTTCTTATTTTATTTATTTATCTATATATATAAAATTAAGGTTTTGTTTGTACATTGGTCCAAATCACGCCAAATTTTGGTTGCACAAGTTTCAAGCAAAGTTATGAAGGAAAACACCTTCAACAAAATTCATGTATGTGAGTCTGTATGTTTACGTGGTTTCCGGGAAAAGTTGCTCACGATTCACATAAAAACGGCTGAAGGGATTATTATGAAATTTTATATTTGCATCAGATGTCTTCTAACTTACGTTTATTGCAATATAACGTTTTGATATTTTGACCCCAAAAGGGGGTTTGGGGGGCCGCACGAATCGAAATTATTAAATAACTCCTAAAGTATCAACTCTACAGCAAATTTTTTATGACCAAAGTTGTAGGGGATGTGATTTCTGACAACTTTTGTTTAAAAAAATTCCCCCCAAAAAACACCCAAAAAGGGGGAACGGTGAAAAAATTCTTGCTTGGAGCAAACTCAACCAAATTTTGTATACATAATCTGTGTGTCTCTAAAGAGCTAGAAATGCAAAAACTAACCACCCAAAATGGGGGGGAAGGGTCAAAAAATGTAAATTCTTGTTATCGGAACAAACTCAACCTAATTTTGTACACATAATCTGTGGGTCACTATAAGTCTAGAAATGCAAAAAATGGGTGCGGGGGTGGGTGGGGTGCGGGAGGTAGGTGCGGAGTTGGTAGAGTGGGGGGGCAGTGTCGGGGTGGTGGTGTGGGGGACCGGATGCATGGTGCGGGGGGAGGGGTTCGTGGGGGGGGGGGGCAGTGTCGGGGGCTCGGTGATCTAAGTGAAATAAATTATTATTTTAATTAAGTATAGTAATTATTTGTTATTTTTTGTTGAGTCTGGATTGTCTGGAAACGCAATCTTTGTTACCTTCTTATATATTGGGTTGTTCGGAAAGTCATTTCGTTTTTTTTGGGGAACATGAAAGACAGTTTTCGTATAATGAATAAATCTTTTATTAAATTATATATTGGCCATTCTGGTCCAACACCTTTTGCCATCTTTCTGGCAGTAACATAATTCCCCTCTCATAAAAGTTTTGGTCCTTGCTGGCAAAAAACTCGTCCAGGTGGTTTTTGACATCTTCATTTGAGGTAAAGGTTTTGCCATCCAAAAAATTTTGCAGGGACCGGAACAAATAGTAGTCGGAAGGCGCCAGATCTGGAGAATATGGTGGATGTTGCAGTACGTCCCATTCAAGCTGTAAAAGTTTTTGGCGAGTGACCAAACTTGTGTGAGGTCTCGCATTATCCTGGTGGAACACTACACCCTTCCTGTTGATTAATTCGGGCCTCTTCTCTTTAAGTGAATCATTCAATTTGTCCAGCTGATGACAATAGACTTCTGAATTAATCGTTGTATTGTCCGGCAAAAGCTCAAAAAAACGATTCCTTTGACATCCCACCAAACGGAGAGCATCACCTTTTTTGGTGAATGTTGGCTTTTGACACGCTTTGAGCCGGTTCATCTTTTCTGCTCCATGACCTCTTGCGTTTAACATTGTTGTATACAACCCATTTTTCGTCCCCAGTAATAATCCGCTTCAAAAATGGATCATTTTCTAGACGTTTGAGGAGCGAATCACACGCGTCAACACGACGACACAAATTTCGCTCGGTAAGGACATGGGGCACCCACACATCGAGCTTCGAGGTTAAGTCCATGCCTTTCAAATGACCATAAACAGTTAAATTCGACAAATTTAACCTCTCACCGATCTCTCGTGTGGTGATTCGCCGATTTGCATCAACTAATGCCTTTATCGCATCTTTGTCAGCTTCGACCGGCCTTCCAGACCGTGGTGCATCTTCGACATCAAAATTGCCGGATCGAAATTTTGCAAACCAGTTCTGGCACTGGCGTACTGTTAACACGCCTTCTCCATACACATCCGTCAATTTTTTTCTCGCTTGGACAGCATTTTTACCTTTTCTGAAGTTAAAAAGTAAAATATGACGAAAATGCTGCTTATTGCTCTCCATATTTAAAAGGGCACCAACCAAAAACTACTGGGTAGAATTAATAGAACTTTTTCACACACAAGCCTTGCAATATCAGCTCTCAAGACATATAATGGTTATGGGGCTTAAGTGTGAATTTAGTTTCGAAAAAACGTAATTAAGTCCTCTGGCGGGAAAAAACGAAATGACTTTCCGAACAACCTAATATAAAAATTAATGTGTGTCTGTGTGTTCGTCTTTTATGCGTTCGCGATTCAGAGGAAATGTCCTCATTTCAAAACAGGTCAGATGCATAGATAAAAGATACAAAAGATGCGATTGAGAAGTCCAATATGGACAGCCTGTCACATATCTTCAGGGTATTCGAACCAAAGAGAATGTCAAGGAATTTTTTTTATTTTCGCGCCTAGTATGCCCGAAGACATTCTGAGAAGCTTTTCGTAGGAGCTAGGTAACTGGCCCAAGCTCGGTAGTCATCTAAAATTGTATTCTTATTTACATCAAGATGGACTTTTTTATTTATTCTTGTATAAGAAATCAGGATTAAAATTAGTACGTTAGATGAAATGATGAGTGAGAATGCAGCTTGGAAACAGTGTAAGACGTAACAAAGAATGAGACAGATATTTGTGAGATTTTGATTTAAGAAAGACAGAGTGAAGAAAGAGCAAAAGGAACTGGTTGGATGCAGTGTTTGAGAGAGGGATAACGGAGAAGGAGGTTTGAGGAAGAAAATATAATATATATATATATATAATTGTATTGAAGTTGTATTAATAATGTAAAAATTGAAAGGTACTTAAGTATTAACGCCACCGCAGCTACAGAGATTTGTCGGTTTTTAAGCGCCGCTACTGACAACGGATTCTTTTAGAAAATGAATATTAATAAAAAAATAATTAGTAAATACCCAAAAAAATCGAATATGTAAAAGTCGGTGCCAGTTCGGTTAAGATATATTCAGTTCGGCTCGGTTCGGCTTGTATATCTTCATTTCGGGCTGGTATTTAGGCTATTAGGTTGGCGTTAGCCGAAGCCGAACCGAGCCGAACTGAATATATCTTAACCAAACCTTCAAAAGTTTGTTAGGGAACCCATTTTTTTATCTAAATGAACTGAGATGATGAATAGAACCGAACCTATGAAACCTATGAGACAATTTGAGACAACACAGTCCATAAACTCAATTTCAGATCAAATTTGTAGCTTAAAATTTTATTTGTAGCTGCGGTGGCGTTAATTCTTAAGTACCATTTGAAATTATTGTAAAGAATAAAGTCATTCGAAATCAAAACAAATAAATAAATTATTTTTGTTTCAAAATAGAATGACTAACCAGTTTGCCACGAGGAATTTTCCTGAGATTATAATAAATGATGGCTTTTCTTACCTTAATTATTGGGTTTGTTTCTACAGATTCCTGAGTGTTTGACAAGCATTGGACTATTGGACATGTCCGAGTCACATAAACAATACCAAACAAGCTCAAACAGCTGTCAAATTTTAATCCTTTGACAACTCACACTCAATCTGACATTTTTTCCTCTTTAATAAAAAATAAATAAAAAAAATATCCTAAGTCATTGACGAGACTTCGCTGCTAATTGAACTCATTTTGAAAATTAGAGAATCTGTAACTATATTTTTATTTATTAAAATCAAATTAATTTATTAAATTTATTATATTATATTTATTTATTATATATTAAACGTAATAAATTTTTAAAAAATTCTTATAAAAATTTAACCACTTATTTTGGAATTTATTATAAAATTTTACAACTATTTCTCATGATTAATAAATTTAGTTATAATTCTACAGATAATAATTTTTTTTATCCGGTTTTTAGAATAATTATATGTTTTAAATTTCGCAAACAACGAAACACGTGTATTTGATTTTCAATTTGGGCGGAGTTTTCAAACTTCTCAGATCGTTTACAAGGAATTTGAGAAACAAAAAAAACAACAACAAATAAATCTTGATTAGATTCTGACATTTTAATTTCCAATATATAATCAATATAGATCTTATTTTTTTTTGTTGAAATTTATTTCCTTCTATATCAAAAAAACTTATAAAAAAATTTTTTGACATAAAATTTTAACCTATAAAATTTAGGTGCATTAAACATTTTTCCTAAACTATATTTCTTAATATTTAAAAAACTAATTCAACTTAAGTGATTGTTTATGTAAGAAATTAGATCATTAATATATTTTGATCTCTTCATTTTTTTCAGATTTCAATTTAAAAAAACAAAACGATTTCATTGTTAATGTGGAAATATGCGTAAATACTGATAAAAATGAATTGTAATAGTAAAGGGATTTGGCTCGCTGAAGATCCATTAGATACAGCTCAATGGTGCCCATATCCTGATTTTGAACATTTAGTTTCTGTTGGCAGTTATCGATATAATGAGGTGTGTAATTATATTATAAGCTATTAAATTCTGATAAATTCATTTGCCCGTCTTAGAAAATGTATTTGTCATCGGTCGCTCCACCAGGAAGACAACGCTAGTGCAGGTGCACTATAAAACTAAGCACTTTTTTCATTCCTTCAAATTGGCGGGTGCAAGGCTTTGGAATGAACTTCCATCCAAATTTTATGCAAACCCGACTCTTGGTGCTCTCAGGTCTTCGTTCTTTATGGATCCCAATAACCAGGCCCGTGCCTGACGGGTGTTCATTGCGTGCGCCGCACGCAGGCGTTCAAATGGCCAGGGATTTTTTGTTTTTTATGAGATTAAAATATAAAATTTGTAAAAAAAAATTTTTTCAAATCATTTATAAGTTTTTTTTTTACAAATTTCATATTTTAATCTCATAAAAATCCCTGGCCATTTGAACGGCTGCGTGCGGCGCACGCAATGAACACCCTCCAGGCACGGGCCTGCCAATAACTGATACTCCTTATTTTTATTTCCTTTATGTCTTATAATCTTTCTCTATTTTTTCTCTCTTCTTCCCCTTCAAAATTTGTGTATTGGTGAACTCTTTTGCCAACTTTGTAAAATATTGTTGCTAAATTATGTATAAACACTAGGTGGGACCTAAGGTCTTATGTTTGTATACTTTGTGAAATAAATAAATAAAATAATTTCATATACTGGGGCTCATTCACATTTCATTCTTCTTTGGTTCAAATACCCTAAAGATATGTGACAGATTGTACATAGTGAGCTTCTCAATCGCATCTGACTTCACTTAGAATGAACACATTTCCTCTGTGGCGAAATCTTCATCAAGAAAAATTGGCTTCTTATTCAGGTCCACACAATTTTTTACACCCCTGCAGCTTCTCACCCTATACAAGGCCCAAATCCGCCCCTGTCTCGAATACGGTGCGCATCTGTGGAGAGGGACCTCCAAACACTCTCTTGCCACCCTGATTGAAATTTAGAAACGACCTCTCGGGCTAATTGACAATTCGACCCTTACCGCCCTCCTCGACTCGCTGGTCCATCGAAGATTCGTTTCCGAGCTTTCACTATTTTATAGATACTAACACGACATGTGCTTTCATGTGTTGAAGTCAGTAATTCCTCCTAAATCCTGCTTTGTGCATAGGACGCGATTTGATGATTCCCAACATTCGTGGTTAAATTGGAAAAGTGCCGGATCACTTCATCCAATATGTTTGTGCTCATGACTTCAAGAAACCGAAACTCTTTCGTGAGTCCTTAGGCGTTGCCGTTACGAATGAAAATGAATTGTATTGTCTTTTTCCAAGGTTGATTCATTTGACTTACCAAGATTTCCTGATTTGAGCACTTTAATTTTTTTTCTCTGTGGATCTGGGGCCAATGACTTCGTCTATTTATTTCAAAATCGCTCTAGCAACACATCATGTTGATGTGAATAATTTTAATTCAGTTGAAATTTTAGGAGGGGATTTTATTTTTGTTAGCATTTTTTTAGAAACTCAATATAGTTTGCCTTTTTTCTTTATTCGTTTAGTACTTATTTATATGAATAGGAGTGAATTTCTATTTTCTATTGCCGGATTTAAAAATAAAGGGTCTTATATTACACTATTAATTTAAAGTAATTTCCATTATACTTAATAATAAATTTATTTCTCTTTTTAACCGACTCTCATCGGTTCTCAATTCGACTGAATTTTTTTTTTTATTAAAAAATATACTTTTTTTCAGGAATTGAAAGATAGAAATGGAGAAATTATTATTTTGGATATATCCAATCCTGAAAATATAACTCCATTTAAACGTCGGAAGAAATCTGGAATTTTGGATAACCAATGGAATCCTAAATACCATCAATTAGCTACTGCTCAAGCAAACGGCCTAATCAAGATTTTTAGTCTTCCTGACTTGGAAGATATTGCAGAAACAAATCTAGATAAAAAAGATATTATTGCTCTATCAGTTGCTTGGAATATTACTGGGAACTCATTAGCAGCAACGGACTCAAAAGGGGGTTTATCTGTTTGCAACTTGCGTGAAACTGGACTTGAGGTTACAAGAAATTGGCCTGATGCTCATAATTTTGAAGCTTGGATAACAACATGGGATGCTAATTGTCATGGAATATTATATTCGGGTATTTCAACGAGTTTTTATTGATTAAATATTTGTTATAATCCCACACCACACGGAACAGACTTTTTTCTGAATAATACACTATGTATAATAATACTTTAGAATGTTGTTCGTTTGTCGATGATTTTGGGAAAAAATATTCGAATTGCGTTAGTCAGTGTATACTGAAACACAAATATCTGTTCTGTGTAGTCATCGATTTTTTTATATTGTATTAGGTTTCATTAATAATGAAATAAATATTTTTTAGGTGGAGATGACTGCAGATTAAATATTTGGGACATTCGTACAAATTCCGATAAGCCAATTGGATTTTTCAAAAATTTGCATGATTCAGGTGTTACTGCTATTTCCAGTGATACACAAGAACCTCATTTGCTTGCTACTGGCAGGTAAATCTATAACATTATTTTAAATTAAAGGAATCGTAGGGAGTTGGACATGACTTTAAATTAAATACAAGTTTTTATTTAAATACGCCAAACGTTTCGTTGCTGGTTTGCAACTTCTTCAGTGGCTCATTTATTAAACTTATTTGTCTGGAGTTTTAACTAAGAGAAAAACCATTTTCAAACAGTATCCTTACAATTCACTCAATTTTATCAAATAATATAAAACATAAACTTTTTAAAACAATGTAATTGTTTCCTGTCAAAATAATTAAAAGAATCAAATTGAACAAAGAAATTTTTATTTATTAAGTACTATCGGATATCTTATTAAGAAGTGCTGGAAACAATTACATTGTTTATGTTTTACATTATTTGATAAAATTGAGTGAATTGTAAGGATACTGTTTGAAAATGGTTTTTCTTTTAGTTAAAACTCCAGACAAATAAGTTTAATAAATGAGCCACTGAAGAAGTTGCAAACCAGCAACGAAACGTTTGGCGTATTTAAATAAAAACTTGTATTTAATTTAAAGTCATGTCCAACTCCCTACGATTCCTTTAATTATTAATCATGGACACGAATAATGAAATATTAATAATTATTTAAAAATATAAAAATTAATTCACTGATTGTATTGGTGAAATATTAAAATAACTACTAAATATGTAATTTATTTCACAGCTATGATGAATGGGTGCATATTTTGGATTTAAGAAATATTGGCTTATCAAACACACTAGTTCCAAAATCACTAAGAATTCAGCCGTTATCTTCAACAAATGTTTGCGGTGGAGTTTGGAGAATTCGTTGGAATACAATTGATAATGAAAAGTTTATAGCAATTGCTTCAATGCGAGCAGGATTTCAAGTTTTTAAATATTCAAAGGAGAGAAACCTTCAAAAAATGTGCGACATTTCATCAAAAGTTCATAGTGAAGGCCTTGCCTATGGTATTGATTGGGGACCTAATAATCAATTAGTCACATGTTCTTTTCAAGATAAAAAATTATCTTTAAGTGAATTGACTTTTAATTAATACATATGCTTAACAATTGTGTTGAGCAATTATTATCCTAAAAACCTCACCAAACATCCGATCAATTATTATATGTTTAACTTTATTTTATATTTTTACTAAATAATTCAGTAATCGAATATTTTCTACATTTGATTCAATCGCGAATCAAATGTAGAAAACATTCGATTAATTTATGGCAAGCATCTAACATACATGCTAATAGGCCGAGCGCTCTGGACTGGGAGATTAAATATATAACATATGAGATTTCAAATTCACTTGGTGATCCATCCGAATGTCAAACGGGCTATACGCGAAATGACGTTGGATTGTAGCTAAGTGGATCACATCTTTTCTCTCTTGGTCCAGACTTAAGACTCCGCAGACTCCAATAGCGTAATCCGCAGTAGTCTCGCGATAAATATCTTTTTCAAATAAGCGCGGTCAAAAACAATTCTCATTGATATAGCAATTATTCTTTGATATACCTATTAATTAGAAAAATTATAAAAATTTATTTAAATAATTCAGGTTATTTTAATATAAATGTTTGATTTTATTGTAAAAATATTATTTTATAGTTTTAATAAAATTATATTTAAAATTAATTTTTGTAAATTAATTTTGGAAGTTATTTTATATAAAATATATTTTCTTAAAAAATAAAAAATGATCCAAAATGTATTCATAAATGCAGTGGCGTATAGCTACATATTTTCTGTGCTCTGGAGCAAGTAATACCTATCGGTGCATACCCTTAATTTTATTTAATTATTGGGCAGCTACACTATTTTTACAAAAAATAATATTAGAAATAGCTTCTCAGAGGAGATCTGGTGAATCTCAAAACGTTTATCAGAAATTCAAACGTTTCGGAAGAAATTCTACTTTTATCAAAGGAAATTTGGAAAGATGCTGTTTTATGTAAGAATAATAAAGAATAGAAAAATGCTATTGATTGTCTTGGAGATGAAATTATCTTGAATAAAAATAAAAAAATACTGATAAATATTAGAAAAACAATCGATATCTGACCTTTTGTTGATTGGATCTTTGTTGTTTAAAATTCCAATCATTTCTAAAACTAATCTTTTTTCTAAATTCCGCTCTTTAACTAAAATTTTGGGATTCGAAAAGTCAAAATTGTTTGCTAGGTTAGTTGAATGGCTAGCATGGTACATTCGAAAATTTCTGTTCTAATTGAATATTTATGTTCGTAAATTCTAGATTTTAAATAGGTACTGTCCAATATATATCCCGTCACAATCTAAGCAATCATTTTTGTAAATTAAATTATTTTGATTTAAGAGAGAATCTTTATCTTTTAATTTTGTAAAAAAGAATGAGAGTGAATTGATTTGTTGTTCTGAAATCAAAATTATGATAAGAGAAGTGCATACTAAAATATTAGGTCACTTTGTTTTATTTATCTTCCTTTTTTTCGTTCACGTTTTTTCCACACCATTCAATCGATTGAAATAAAATTGAAAACCTACTATTACTTTAACAAAATAAAGCGCTGATTAGTTTTTGGTACATATCGGCCCACAAATATTAGTACTTTATTCCAGTACTTTTTTAGTTTTTTCGAAATATCTTGAAAATGACTTAACCAATTTTGACCAAATTTTATAATCTATAGTAATTAAGTATTTTGAGAAAGGTTATATGAAGTTTTTAGGAAAATTACATTTTAAAGTACTTTACAGTAAGCAAGTACTTTACAAAAAGACGAAATTCTTTTTAACGGATTAGTAATAAAGGAATAAGCATATTAATATTTCAAATGGCTATGAATAGAGTCTAGCAACAATTCTTTGCAGTTTATTTTTCTTTATTAAAAGCTTGTATTCGAAACTGCAATCACATATCTAATTCAAATTTGAAGTATACATGTAAATTTCTATCTAATTATAAATTATTTATATAATTATATTTTTAATAAAGCCAGTGGAAGCGAATAACGACAACATTAATTTTTCACCAGATCTAGTTAGAGCTAAAGAGCTTACGAGAAGTTAAGGGGCCCCTACACGATCATTGACTGTCAGGTCAGATTGAATCAATCAGACTCATTCGTTACTTCAATCATGCAGAACCCTACATGATCATTCAGACTGACAGTCAGATTGAAGTTTTTTTGGCTCACTCTACAGTGACAAACCGCGAAGACTGATGAAAAGAATGACGGTACAATTACACGCTTCATTACAGACTGTCAATCTCCCCTCCTTTTTACATGATTGAAGCTCTGATTTCTGGAAATCCGTCAATCTCGTTCATCAGTCCATCACCCCTACACGTTCAATCTGAATGTCAATCCTAGACAAGACTGAGTCAGTCAGAATGATCGTGTAGGGACCGCTTTAGAGCTAAAAGACCTAAAAACCCATGATTGTCTTCTATGGTAAATTTACGAGTATGAAAACCTATTTAGAAAACTTAAAAAGAAAATGCCGATTTCGCCATAAATCATAAATTGTCCAAACTATCAAAATGCAACCGCAATCGATTGAAAAATTAACATTTTCGTTAAAGTTCTTCAACATAAGATGAGCGATATCCAGTTTGTTCCAGTTACATTTTTGAGTTTCAATATAATTATATTCTTTTGAAATTATGCAATACAGATTATACCTATAACATGCCAACTGGGGAACGGGTCATTATGAAATCAATAATGTCCTTATTGTAAAAAACACATTCTATATTGAGAGCAATCTTATTCTAAATACAAAATTACAGAAAACAAAATAAAATAATAAGGGGGATCGGATAGACTAGGGGTTAGCGTGTCAGCTTGCTAACCAAGTGGACCCGGGTTCGAATCTGACTCGAGACATCCGGCTAAAATTTGACCCCGGGGTAGAGACAAATTAAAAAAAAAAAAAAGTAGTATCGTAAATTGGCTTATGGCTAGAAAGCCCGAAAAGCCAAAAAAAAAAATAAAAATAAAAAGAACTCAAAAATAAAATAAAATGTACTAAAAGGTATAAAATAATTAATATCTAATTTAGTTACAACTAAACGACGAAATTTTTACATGAAATCACTTTTTGAAGTCGGTGTCAAACTTAAACAAATTTATACATTTTATGAATCGCACTCGACGTATCTTACAGGTGCAATTTGCATAGCCAGTCCAACCCTAGGAGAATTGCATTTTAAAATAGGTCTCTATCATTTTATTTATCTAAAAAAAATTTTTTTATTTTTTTTATATATTATATAAAATTTGAAAGTTTTTAATAGAAAAATAAGGACAAGTTTTTATGTGTTACTTTTTTATTTATCAGTTGGTTGATAAATAAAAAATCATACATGAAAATTTGTCCTTATTTTCCTATTAAAAACTTTCAAATTAATACAAATGACGGAAATGATAATAATAATTATATAAAATCTGACAAATTTCTATAAAGATATTTTTAAAACTCAGTTTTTATAAATTTTTATTAATACTTCCTAATTTCCCCGATAGTGCTAGTTTGCGTGACATAGCCTATTCAATTCTTATTTCTATACCTTTGAAAAGTCTGAATTTAGCGCGAAATTACTTCTATTAAATAATAAATAATAATTTCAAGTACTAATGAATTAATCTATAAAATGGAGGCTTTTATGAGAACAGGTAAGCTTGGTCAAGAAAAAAAGAAAGATAATAAAGCCGGCCCTTCAACTACCAAAAAGAATTTGACAATACCATGGGTTGAGAAATAGTAAGTTTCTTCACTTGACATTTATGATTTAATTAATTATTCACTCCAAAAATTTTCTTTTATAGCCGTCCAAAAACTGTAGATGATGTTGTTGAACAAGTTGACGTTATCTCAGTTATGAAAGAATGCATGAATGGAGCAGATTTACCTCATTTACTTTTCTACGGCCCACCCGGCACTGGAAAAACAAGTACAATTCTTGCTGCAGCTAGAGAATTATTCGGCGATATATATAAGGCAAGGTAAATTAATATGAAGAAAGGTCCTAACCGAACCATTTCGTTCGGCAATAACATCAAGGGACTGGAACTCTTTCCCGACACTTGAAATCTTAATCCTTTCAAATAGTTTTCGGAGACTGACTGGTAAATTAATAATACAGGATTTGGATGAGGCAGTCCAGATTCAAATGAGAGAAATTATATCTAACAAGATGTCTTTTATTAGACAAATCTTTTTTCTCCCTTTATTGTTTTCAAAAGCCTTTGTTTCGGAGGTTTGTTCCCTCCTTCAGGGTTTTGAAAAGGTTAATGAAGGAAGTACAAAGTGTCACTTCCTTCTGTCTCCTCTCTCAGGCTAAGGCCATACTACAAAGAGCCCGCTTAGAGATAAGCTAGGAGCTAAGCTTGTTGTCAAGATACACAATGGCCACATACAAGGCTCCTAGCTTGGTGACACACCATTCACTTTTGCGTCGTCTGTTGATGAGAGCAGAACAGATTTTTTTACTTCGTCTGCAACCTCTTCCCACGGCTGTTTTAATATAAGTACATTCTTGTGGTGTTTATTTGATAGGTTCCAAAGTGGTTCCCTTTTGAAAACAGCAGCAATTCAAACTTCTTCCATTGTAAAGTCACTAGGCGACTAGCAAAAATAACCAACACGTCTGTTCGCTACGCTACTCGCCTGATGTCTAATTAGACACCTACCTAGACGCGTCGCTTGGAGTATGCCACTACGATAGTATGCAATATGTTTGTTCACTAGGATTAGTCACTAAGCGAGTACCTTGGCTCTTAGCACTAAGCGAGGCTCTTTGTAGTATGGCCTTAGCCTCAGTCTTAGTTGGTGTGAGAATATTCTATAACAGGGGTGCTCAACCTTTTGTAATACACGAGCTACCTTTGTATACTAAGGTATGTGGCGATCGACAGGTTATAGTAAATGCAGAAATTAGACTTTGTGGGCATAAAAATCTGGACCTGTCAAAAGAGCAGAGGGTCCCTACTGGGTGTACTGTAGGGGAGGTGGAAACCGGTTGGTGATCGACCAAAAACGGTCCCGCGATCGACGGGTTGGTCATCTGTGTTCTATAACTAAATTCTGTTGATGGTGGAAAGTTAAAGAATATTCTCACACCAATTAACTCTTAAGAAAGGAGACAGAAGGAAATAACACCTTGTAATTCCAATGAATGACCTTTTCAAAACTCTGAAGAAGGAGGGAAAACATCCGAAACGTCGACTTTTGAAAACAATAGAGAGAGAAAAAATGCTTTCTCTAATAAATGACATCTTATTAGATATAATTTCTCTCATTTGAATCTGAATTGTCTCATCCAAACCTTGTATTCTTAATCCTTTCTTTAAAACAGACACCTGTCTCCACCTTTTGCTTAATCAATTTCTGCTTCTCTTCAGGCAAGGGTCTCTCAAGATCTATAGTGGCTACATCTTTTCAAAATAATTTTTTTTTTGTTTCTTAAATATTAATTTAGATTTTCTTTTAATAATACGGTTGATAAATTCACAGTGACCTTTTACTTCTTTCTTGTTAGGTCCATTTTTTTCTCAGAACAACGCAAGTGCAGACACATCGTCATTAGCACTACAATAGTTGCTATCGAAAAAATAGAAATATTTTCTGGAAAAGCAAAAATAATAGCAAATATACAGAAGAAAATTTATGAAATCAATAATCACTAAACCCCAGACTTTTATTTAAATAAATAATAATTTAAGGTAGTTCTTTCACAAATGCAAAAATTCAAGAAGTCTTCGAATATAAGTCATTAAAAGCAAAATAAATACACTGTTAAAATTTGAAGACGATTTATTTACCACACCAAACATGAAATAATTTCAATTAAAAATGAAATTTTTTACATATGGTAGATTGGGAAAGGGTGGGAAAATGATAATTATTTTTTTTTTTTCATTGAAGGACTTTCACCATCTTGATGAAAAATTAATATTTGTTAGAATAATATATTCTTATAACTTAAAAAAAAATTGAAATGATTTACCTAGTAGTTTTGATAAAAAATTAAAAAAAAAAATAGAACAACATTATTTTTAGTGGAGGGGATATAAGATCAATAGCTTGGAAACGATCCATTCATAAAGAGGATATAGTAGTGTGAGAAGTACAGTTACGTTAATAAAACAACCTAAAATTTTAGCACCGTTCATATGTATAGAGTGGTTACGAGGCTTAAAACTTTTGTGTGGATTGTCGCGAAAGAACTACCTTAAAGATACTATTTGAGAAAATGTACAAAGTAATTATTAAACTTCTAACTAAGTACTTTCAAATAGGAATATTTTATATATTGTAAATATGTTTTTAGCTCTGTCATGATATAATAAAAATATTCCTTCAAAATACTATGTATTAATTTTGTTCTAGGATTTTAGAATTAAATGCTTCAGATGAACGAGGTATTCAAGTCATACGAGATAAAGTTAAAGGTTTTGCCCAACAAACCGCTAGTGGCTTTAGGCCTGAGTAAGTATTTTATTAAAATCATTTGATTTATTAATAAACCATCATCGTCGAGCCCACTTAATTAGTTTTTTAGATCTAGAAATTTTACTTATACCAATTAATATTCACTTGTAGTGGAAGACCTTGCCCACCATTTAAAATTATAATTTTGGATGAAGCTGATTCAATGACGGAAAATGCTCAAGCTGCATTACGTCGTACCATGGAACTCGAAACTAAATCTACTCGATTTTGCTTAATTTGTAATTATGTGAGCCGAATTATAGATCCCCTCACATCCCGATGTACGAAATTTCGTTTTAAACCTTTGAAAGCAGAAATGATGCGCTCACGATTAGAATACATTGCCGAAGAAGAAAACGTACTATTGGAAGAAAAAGTTTTAGACTATATCATAGAAACAAGTGGAGGCGATATGCGTCGAGCTATTACATTGTTACAGTCTTGCTGCCGTTTAAAAGGAAAAGATCAGAAAGTTGCTAATGAAGATGTTTCTGAAGTTTCTGGGGTAATTAGATTTATTCTAATATTTCCTTTATTTTTAAAGTTAATTAATATTTTTAGACAAATTAACTTTTAAACTTTTAGTTTCAATTTTTTCTTAAAGCAATTTGAACCGCGAAAGTTAAATAATATGATCAATAATTTCTTATGTTAATTCTACATTTAGAAAATTATTTTATTATTTTTTGATTGTATTGAAAAGGAAAAATAAATTAAGCATCCTACGGGACTCGAACCCGTGTCTCTCTTTTACGCGAAGAGCGGCTTTCCAACTAGCCCACGGATCCTCCCGCCGAATAAGCTCTTTAGATTGAATGTCATTTTTCCTTTTTTCTATTTACAGTATAGTTTGTTGTTAATTTGTCTAAAAACATAAGTTACTATACTATAAATAGAAAAAGCCGCGAAAAGGAAAAATGACATTCAATCTAAAGAGCTTATTCCGTGGGCTAGTTGGAAAGCTGCTCTTCGCGTAAAGGAGAGAGACACGGGTTCCAGTCCCATCGGATGCTCAATTTATTTTTCCTTTTCAATGAAATCAAAAAATAATAAAATAATTTTCTAACTGTAGAATTAACATAAGAAATTATTGATCATATTATTTAACTTTCGCGGTTCAAATTGCTTTAATTAATATTTTTCATTATCTAATTCGGGACCCTCCATTCATTCACTTCTTAATTTTATAATGATTATTTACCTAACCTGGGTTGATTTTTGAAAAATTCCATCTTTCTTCAAAAAAGAAACTCAAAAAAGATACATACTTAAATCTTTTCATTAATTAATATTTTTGTCAAATTATAAAATAATTTTGAATTCAGATTATATAAATTTATCATAAAATGGTCCGTTTATTTTGAAAGTGGTGAAATCTATTTCGAGATATTTCTATTTTGACAAATTCATGAGGATATTGTACTCCTTTGACTGGGATATTATAAATATGAAAAGAAGACATTAACCCATTTTTTTCAAAATTAGACTTGACCACTTATAATATAAACGGTCTATATATTTATTAATAAAGTAAAAGAAGTGTAGTTTCACAGTTAATGAAATAAAACTCAAAGAGGTTTATACAAACTTAATATATTTCGGATTATTAGTCCATCATCAGTAATTTACAGTTTGTAATCTGTAAACTCCTGATGATGGACTAATAATCCGAAATACCTATATTGAGTTTGTATAAACTTCTTTGAGTTTTATTTCATTCACGGTGAAACTACACTCCCTTTACTTTATTAATTAATATCATGTTTCACCTAAAACCTACACTACTTTCCCTAAGTAAAAAAGGTCTATATATTAGTTATTTTCATATATATATATATATAATAATTATTTCTTTTTTTAGGTTGTTCCTGATCAAATCATTAAAAGTTTTCTTCAAATATGCCAAAACAATGATTATGATATTTTAGTAAAAAATATTGAAAATTTAATCAAAGAAGCGTATTGTGCATCCCAGGTATTCTTTTTTAAATATACGCTAAATGTTTTAAAAAGTATAATAATTAATTTTTTTTTCAGTTCATGGAGCAAATTCATGATGAAGTTATTCAATCCGATTATATGTCTGATAATCAAAAGGCATTAATTTTAGAAAAACTTGGGGTAAATTTTTAATTTATATTTAATTATCATTCATATAAGTAAAATTAAATTTTAAAAAAATCAAGCAAAATGAATCATTGATATAAATTTAAAAAAAATGGTTTTATCCAAATATCTTAATTTTAGTTAATAAACTTTATTTTTACAGTTATGCAGTTATCGTCTTCAGGAGGGTACAAGTGAATATATTGAATTGCTTGATCTTGGTTGTACAATACTTCAAGCTTATCAAATGTGAAATTTTTATTTTTTTAATTTATATTTCTTTTTTAATAATAAAACATATTTTTTTTAAAAAGTGATACATTTTAATATTATAAAAGAATATATCAACAACAATAAGATTAGAATTAAATTATTTTCCAATTTTCCTACATAAGTGTATCAGACGTAGGCACTTTTCTCTCAAGCCAGGTCAAATTGTACTCTAAACTAGTTCTGCATTATGTTTTGGGCCATAAAATGCCTTATCTCCATCTTTGTTCGCTTTACCAAGAATTTCCATAGCCTAAAATAAAAATTAATGAATAGTCTTTCTTAACTTCTATTCGTATCTGAAAAGGTGTATTCAATTATTACTTAAAGCTCAAATAAATATCCAAATTCCTCAAGTATTAGATCAGAATCAATCACTATTTTTGATTATAACTCGATACCTCCATGTCTTCAGCAATGGTTACCAATAAAAACCGAAACGTCAAAAATCCAATATAGAATGGTTATTCCTCAAGTACTAGATGAGAATCAATCGCTATTTTTGATTTTATGTCGATTCCTCTATGTCTTCAGCAATGGTTACCAATAAAAACCGAAACGTCAAAAATCCAATATAGAATGGTTATTCCTCAAGTACTAGATGAGAATCAATCGCTATTTTTGGTTTTAAGTCGATTCCTCTATAAAGGTAACGGATAAAAAAGAACGCAGTTGCTATGGTTACTTATAAATCTTTGCTCCCAAATTTTTAGCATTTCACAGAGAAAAGCCTATCCACTCTTACTTAGGTTAAATGAGTCCTATATTAAACAGATCAATCAAATGAATAAATTTTAAAGAATTCAAAAATCTTACTTTAGAGTAAAGTACTTTAAAATATAATTTTACTAAAAACTTTATTTAACCTTTTTGTCGGCCCCAAGGTACTTAATTAGGATATTAAATTTCATCAAAATTGGTTAAGTCATTTTAAAGATATTTAGAAAAAACTAAAAAAGTACTGAAATAAATAATGTTGTATAATACTAATGTTTGTGGGCCGATATGTACCAAAAACTAATCAGCGCTTCATTTTGTTAAAATGATGGTAGGTTTTCAATTTCATTTCAATCGGTGCAAAGGTGTAGAAAAAATCGTGGACGAAAAAAACGATAACATACATCCATCCATCGTACTTCCAAAAAAATGGCACTTTTTGGCCTCTCGACAAGATTCCAGGTAACTCTTGGCAAAACCGCCACGTGCTAAAATTCAATCTCATTGAATACTTCAATTTGTGACCTTAATTGAGTCCATGCGTTCCGTAGTCTTTACCTGAGGACCTCTTGAAGTCGCGCTTGCCGCGCGACCGATTGCAATACTTTCTCCCATGCTTCGCATTGGATAAAGTAAAAACTCACCCGGTATATATTTATATATATATATCAAGCAGAAGACATATTGATTTAAATTGATAAATTCTGCTACTCTGCAAAAAACTTTTTAAAATTTTATTCCCAATACCTTTTAATGAAAATTCTAGTATATGGAGTTGGTACATACTTCAGTAGCTGCATGCTTCTTGCCCGAACATCTTCCATAATGCCAATCTATTCTGGTGCAGTTCCAGTGCCAGCTAGAAACACTTTTGCCAATCGGCTTTACTAACCAGGAGAAAGAACACCAGAAGGTTAATAATGTACATTGTAACATACACCAATAGAGTTTCTTTATCCAGCATTTTTCATAAATCGCTATTGTCTATAAATGAATTATCAATAATTACTCAACAGTATTATCATAAAGAGAAACAAAGAGGTTGTCCTCTGCTTGATGCAAATAAACATACACACATATATTGATAGAGATTTTCTTTAGGAGACGGACTGGTATAAATATAATTGGATGTTGATATATAGCCCACGGGTGTAAAAATAAGACGTAGGGTTTTATTATTTATTTAAAAACCGATGTTTCGAGATTTATTCTCCTTTCATGGTCAAAAAGACAATGAAAGTAGTTGTGTTTTGAACTACTTTCATTGACTTTTTGTTACCCTGAAGAAATAGAGAATAAATCTCCGAAACGTCGGTTTAACAAATAAATGTAAAATAATAAAACCTCTATAGTCTTATTTTTTTACAACCAACCGTGTGACTGCTTTCATCAACATCCAATTCATACAACACATATATCGAGATGATATATCTGTATATATATTATTTATTTGTTTGAGACTATAGTTTCGAAGACTTGGTCTTCATCATCAGTCTTTTTTAATTATAAATGTTTTTCATGGAGTCAATATCGTATGGATTTGAAAATTTGGTGTTCCTTCTTCCTTAGTTCTAAGCTGACCAGTGAAGAAGGAACACCAAATTTTCAAATCCATACGATATTGACTCCATGAAAAACATTTATAATTAAAAAAGACTGATGATGAAGACCAAGTCTTCGAAACTATAGTCTCAAACAAATAAATGATATATATACAGATATGTCATCTCGATATATATGTGTGTATGTTTGTTTGCATCAAGCAGAGGACAACCTCTTTGTTTCTCTTTGTGAATCAACAACTCTGCTACTCTCGGCAAAACAAAAACTTTTCAAGTATTATCATAATTATCTCAAGAGTTTCTTGACAATAATATTGTCGAACTATATAGACTTGAAAGAATCTCATGCTTCCTCTTTTCAAGTAGATAGTTTTAAAGATTAAAGCTAGCATTTACACTGATAAAACAAATTAAAACTGGTTTTCGTTTAGTCATTGAAAAAAATTTATTTCATTTTTTTTTTTTTTAAGAATACGAATCTCCCTTATATACCCTTATATTGGTTCATTTAGGTCATTGTACGTTGTCAATCAATTAACACCTAAAATTTAGTAAAAACTTTAAAAACAATACAATCATTTTTACTTTATCCAATGCAAAGCATGGGTAAAGTATTGTAATCGCTCTCGGGGCAAGCGTGGCTTCAAAGGGTCCTCAGCTAAAGACTACGGAACCCATGGACTCAATTAAAGTCACAAATTGTAGTATTCAATTAGGTTGAATTTCAGCACGTGACGGTTTTGCCAAAAATTACAAGGGATCTGGTCGAGAGGCCAAAAAGTGCGATTTTTACTTTATCCAATGCAAAGCATGGGTAAAGTATTGTAATCGCTCTCGGGGCAAGCGTGGCTTCAAAGGGTCCTCAGGTAAAGACTACGGAACCCATGGACTCAATTAAAGTCACAAATTGTAGTATTCAATTAGGTTGAATTTTAGCACGTGACGGTTTTGCCAAAAATTACATGGGGTCTCGTCGAGAGGCCAAAAAGTGCGATTTTTACTTTATCCAATGCAAAGCATGGGTAAAGTATTGTAATCGCTCTCGGGGCAAGCGTGGCTTCAAAGGGTCCTCAGGTAAAAACTACGGAACCCATGGACTCAATTAAAGTCACAAATTGTAGTATTCAATTAGGTTGAATTTTAGCACGTGACGGTTTTGCCAAAAATTACAAGGGGTCTCGTCGAGAGGCCAAAAAGTGCGATTTTTTCATTTAGTGCGTGCGGATGGATGGATGTATGGATGTATGTATGTTATCGTTTTTTGGCCCACGATTTTTTCCACACCGTTGCACCGATTGAAATGAAATTGAAAACCTACCATTCTTTTAACAAAATGAAGCGCTGATTAGTTTTTGGTACATATCGGTCCACAAACATTAGTACTTTATTTCAGTACTTTTTTAGTTTTTTCTAAATATCTTGAAAATGACTTAACCAATTTTGATGAAATTTAATATCCTAATTAAGTACCTTGGGGACCACAAAAAGGTTAAATAAAGTTTTTAGTAAAATTATATTTTAAAGTACTTTACTCTAGAACATATTAATATTTCAAAATGAATTTGGATAAAGTTTAGCAACGATCCGTTGCAGTTTATTTCATTTAGTGCGTGCGGATGGATGTATGTATGGATGGATGTATGTATGTTATCGCTTTTTTGGCCCACGATTTTTTCCACACCGTTGCACCGATTGAAATGAAATTGAAAACCTACCATTAGTTTAACAAAATGAAGCGCTGATTAGTTTTTGGTACATATCGGCCCACAAACATTAGTACTTTATTTCAGTACTTTTTTAGTTTTTTCTAAATATCTTGAAAATGACTTAACCAATTTTGATGAAATTTAATATCCTAATTAAGTACCTTGGGGACCACAAAAAAGGTTAAATAAAGTTTTTAGTAAAATTATATTTTAAAGTACTTTACTCTAGAGTAAGATGGTACTTTTTTAATTTTTTAAATTCTTTAAAATTTATTCATTTGAAAGTTTTAATATAGCTCATTTAGCCTTGCTTAAGTAAGAATGGATAGGCTTCTCTCTGTGAAATGCTAAAAATTTGGGAGGAATTTTTATGAGTAACCATAGCAACTGCGTTGTTTTCTTATCCGTTACCTTTGCTGAAGACAGAGAAATCGATTTTTAAACCAAAAATAGCGATTGATTCTCATCTAGTACTTGAGGAATAATCATTCTATATTGGATTTTTGACGTTTCGGTTTTTATTAGTAACCATTGCTGAAGACATAGAGAAATCGACTTTAAACCAAAAATAGCGATTGATTCTCATCTAGTACTTGAGGAATAATCATTCTATATTGGATTTTTGACGTTTCGGTTTTTATTAGTAACCATTGCTGAAGACATGGAGGAATCGACTTAAAATAAAAAATAGCGATTGATTCTCATCTAATACTTGAGAAATATCCATTCTATATTGGATTTTTGACGTTTCGGTTTTTATTAGTAACCATTCCTGAAGACATAGAGAAATCAACTTTAAACCAAAAATTGCGATTGATTCTCATCTAGTACTTGAGGAATAATCATTCTATATTGGATTTTTGACGTTTCGGTTTTTATTGGTAACCATTGCTGAAGACATAGAGGAATCGACTTAAAATCAAAAATAGCGATTGATTCTCATCTAATACTTGAGGAATAACAATTCTACATTAGGTTTTTGACGTTTCGATTATTATTGGTAACCATTGCTGAAGACATGGAGGAATCGACTTAAAATCAAAAATAACGATTGATTCTTATCTAATACTAGAGGAATAACCTTATTGCATTCAATTTTTGATGTTTTGAATATTAATGGCAACCTCTACTGAAAACGTGGAAGAATAGACTTAAAATCAAAAAGACTAAATTCTTTTATGGCAAACAACTCAAGATTCCTCTAGTATTAGATAAGAATCGATCGTTATTTTTGATTTTAAGTCGATTCCTCCATGTCTTCAGCAATGGTTACAATAATAACCGAAATGTCAAAAATCCAATGTACCTAGAATGGTTATTCCTCGACTATTAAATGAGAATTATTTTTGAATTAATGCCAATATGAACTACAAAATGCAAGTGATATCTGATTAATAATAAAGGAACGAACATATTAATATTTCAAATGAATTTGGATAAAGTTTAGCAACGATGCGTTGCAGTTTATTTTATTCTTAGTTCATCAATTAATGTCATTTTAATTTGATGTAAATATTCTGAATATGCTGGTACTAAATATTTTATTGTAAATTCAAATTTTTTATATTAATTCAAACTCAAAATATTCTTGATTGTTCAAATTCTTCATATTATTAAATTATATATATAAATATTAAATGTATTAGACAGAGACCTAGTGAACTTTTTGGACGATTATTTCAGAATGAAAATAACATATCGCAATAATGATATACTTAAAAAAAATTCGTTGTTATTTCGATTCGTAAAAATATTCCTATTTTACTTTAAATTATTATCATCTGAATATTATTTTACATGGACTATGAGTACTATGACCCTCTCTGATCAGAAAAATCTAATGTCCTTCGAAAACAAGATCTTGATTAGAGTAAGCGGACTGATTAAAGATAGTACTACCTGCGAATGCAGGCATAGAAGTGAAAGATAATTTTTTTTTACGAAAATGATGAGAGAAGGAGTTACACCAAAAAGGTGCATTCCCTAAAGGTCTGGGTTGGCCCCTCCATCGTAAAAAGAAAAAGAAGAGGGGATTTTATGGACTGGGCAGAGGTCGAAGGTATTTCAGAGAATTAACAAGGCAACCTTACATCACGAGCTCTAAGATCACGAAGGTTGGCGTGGGTAGGACACATGGTTCTAGCACAGGGGTCGGCAACCTACGGCTCTCGAGCCACATGTGGCTCTTTCGATGTTAAGATGCGGCTCTCCAGTTCCCTGCTCAAATATTAATAATTATATTAATTTATTTTCAAAACTCATAAAAAAATTATAGTGCAAAAATAAAATAATGCAAACAGGATAAAAACACCACTTTTTTATAAAACTCTTAGATTTATAGATATTCTACATTTTCCGGACAGGATATGATCCGAAACCTCAAAAGCATCATAGAAAATGCTGGATATCTATAAATCTAAGTTTTATCAAAAAAGTAATCCTTGTAAACGTTCAAGTCAATAAAATTTTCTAGAGAATGAGATAGAAATCAAGTTTCTAAGATAAGTGGTTTCCATTTTATGAAGGAAATACTGCTATTTTTTGAAACAATGGTTCATTTCTTGTCATGGAAAATGCTGGATATCTATAAATCTAAGAATTTAAACAAAAAAGTGGTCCAAGTAAATGTTCAAGTCAACAAAATTTTATATATAATGAGATAGAAATCATGTTTCTAGGATGAGTCATTTTATGAAGGAAAAACTGCGATTTTTTTCAAAACTTTAACCTCATGTTACCATTATCCAATCAAGATGAAACTTTATTTAAATTGTAGCAAATTTAATCTAGTTTAAAAATGTATAGAGTCGTCTTTGTCGAAAACGTGCTCCTTGATGGTCAAAATGTAAAAAAAACGAAAAAAGTACGAGTTTTGGGGATTTTCAAAAGTGATCCCGGGGGCTGTTTTTTGACAGGCGCTAGTACTAGTTCAACTGAACATAAATAGATGAAATTTTATAATTTTACGCTTATTTTAATGAGTTTTAATTTATCTAATAAAGATCTTTTTGATTTAATAAGCCGTTTTTGAGTTATTCAAGAAAAAATGGAAAACGATCGAAATTTTCTTATTTTGAGGCGCGTAGAAAAATTTTCACAACACAGATTTGGGGGAAAAACTTAGGGTAGTAATATTGGAGTACCAATAAAGGTACTCCAGCAATAAAATTTTTACCGGGAATTATTTCTTGTTTATTCCATTTTTTCACATAATTTGCCTGGACTACTTCTAAAATGAATGCATCTATTTTATTCTATAATGTACTTATGAAAATTGTATAATATATATTGTAAAAAATAATGATAGCACAGCAGCCATCGTAGGTTAGAGTAAATCAATATTTAGATCAAAATAAATACTACTAGCTACTGTATCGCTGTATATAGGGGTGTACAGCTTACATTAATTGCGGGAAAATATTTTTTTCTAGGATCGCTTGGAATGGTGTGGGTGTGCCAAATTTAAGTTTGCGACCTCAAAAGAGTGGGGGACAACTTTTGGTGGCCGAAAAACCTCGACATTTTCGGACTTTTTCAATTTTTTTCGCTTATAACTCGAAAACAGTTCATATTTTGTAAATAACCGTTCTATAGTAAATTAAATAAAGTGAACAAAATTTCTCATCGATTAAAAAAAAATTGATCTAGTAGTTCGATTTTTTATGGGATTCAAAAAACAGCTCCGGGATCACTTTTGAATATCCCTAAAACTCGCACTGACAAAGACGACGATGGTTACTCGTTACGCAATGAGGTTGATGTTTTGAAAAAATGCAATTTTTTGCAAAAAATCGCAGTTTTTCCTTCATAAAATGAAAACTACTCATCCTAGAAACTTGATTCTTTAGGAAATTTTGTTGTCTTGAACGTTTACTTGGATCACTTTTTTGTTAAAACTCTTGGATATTTATAGATACCCAGCATTTTCCATGACAGGAAATGATCCATTTTTTCTATCTGATTCCCTAGCAAATTTTGTTGACTTGAACGATTACTTGGACCACTTTTTTGATAAAACTCTTAGATTTATAGATATCCTGTATTTTCCGGAGACGATATGATTCGAATCCTCAAAAGCGACAGAGTGCTCTTTGTTGAAAACGTGCTCCTTCATGGTCAAAATGGGAAAATATCGAAAAAAGTGCGAGTTTTTGGGATAGGTATTCAAAAGTGATCTGGCGGGCTGTTTTTTGGATCTCCATAAAAAATCGAACTACTGGACCAATTTTCTATTTTTTTTTTTTTGAATCGACACGAAATGGTGTCCTTTTTAATTTACTATAGGACGGTTATTTACAAAATATGGACCGTTTTCGAGTTATAAGTGAAAAACTAGAAAAAGTCCGAAAATTTCGAGGTTTTTCGGCCACCAAAACTTATCCCCCACACTTTCGAAGCCGCGAACTTAGATTTGACATACCCACACTATACCAAGCGATCCTAGAAAAATATTTTCCCGCAATTAATGTAGGCTGAACCACTTTTTGGATCATCTATTTACTGGACTACAGGCAAATTAGACCGAAAAATGGCTGCGCTGGCTAATAAATATGCACAAGGTGCAAATAATTTTAATCGACGTTAGGCATCCCAAATAAGAGTTATATGAGTTTGCGACGGTTTCTGGCTGGTGCTAAATTCTTGAGGGCCTAAAATCACGAAAATTTTGGACTTTTTTCAGATTTTTGCTTATAACTCGAAAACCATACGATCTACCGAAAATTTCACTCTTACCAATATGAAAGACCATAACGTTAAAGAAAATAGAACGAATAAAGTTAAAATCGGCTGAGCCGTTTAGCCACAATTAATCGTCAAATTTAGGAAATTTTGGCGGAAAAGTTAATTACGCTTATTAGGTGGTCACGAGAAACCACACTTAGAATTTTTGCGGTGACCCCCATAATAGTTGCCAATTGCCTAAAAAATTAGATTGGCCAAGTTTCATCTTAATTGAACAACGGTAACCCGTGCCGCAATGAGGTTTAAGCTTTTGAAAAACTGCAAAAAATTGTAGCTTTTCATTCATAAAATGAAAACCACTCATCCTAGAAACTTGATTCTTATCTCATTTTCTAGGAAATTTTGATGGCTTAAAGTTTATTTGAGCCACTATTTTGTTAAATTTATTGCTGCCTCTCTCAGGGCAAACTCGTGGAGAAATAGCAAATAAATATAATAAAAAGTAAAGTAAGAAGCCAACTAACAAATAAAAATCTAGAAGCGTGCTTGAAACTGAAAACAACAAGTTATGAGCCAGATTTAAACAAACTTTCAAAAGACATGCAAGGCCAGTGCTCTCTTTGATATAACTATCTATTATTCAATAATTATAGTTATATTATTTGATTACTAATTTTATTATTCTAGTAGAGCTAGCTAAAATACTTTAATATGTTTTGTGTGAAACATTTGTATGTTTTTATATGATTAAATATTATTTCATATTTAAAGCTATTTATTTTAAATAAAAACCAAATGTATATACCTAATCCTAATCAAATACCATGATATTGAAACAAAAATGTTAGTGGCTCTTTAAAAACTGGGAAATTTTGTAAATTGTAATTTTTGGCTCTTCCGTCTCAAAAGGTTGTTCTAGCAGATGAAGAATGAGCTATCATCAAGCTATTCGAAGCAAAGGCTATAGGAAGAAGACCACCGCAAAGATGGATGGACAATGTAACTCTTGAATTAGGTGCACAAAGAAATTGGAAATGTATAGCGCGGGACAGAACTAAATGGCGAGGCTAAAACATTGGAAATGTTTGGCCACAGGAAGTAAATAAATATATTATTTTATATCACTACTAAAGATTAAAATTTAATGCTTTAAAATAATCAAGATATGAGGTATTTTGTTTTATGAGTAATTTTAAATTTATCTTTATCGTAATATAGGTTTACTGCTTATCAAGAGTTATAAATATTAAAATATTACTATATATCTTTATATTTATTTTTTTGTTTAATTTCTTTAGCTGGTCAAAGGCAGCTCGAGTGCTCAATTTTCTACAAAATTCTTATACACTAACTTTGAATTCATACGATATATAAGCCAAGTTTTAGAAAAATAATTTCAACTAAAAATGTGAATAATTAGTAGAGATTGTGGTGTTGGTCCAAGGTGAAACATCTTTAATAAAGATAAGAGTAAATAAATATTATATTTAATATTGATTTACTATGAGTTTAAGGATTCTTGGTCACTTGTTTTACATTAAAATTAAAAAATTAAAAGATGTAAAAATTTTTCTTTTTCAATATATATTTTTTCGGGCTATCAACCCATCTTCAGGAAGTACAGAAAAAGCTTGCATGTTGTTTGTTTTTGCAAAGCATATGCAAGTTTGGCTTGACATACTTACAGGGTGTTTGTTTTTGTAAAGTATATGGAACATTGACATATGTAAGTTTAACCTACTAAAAGAAAATCGACTAAAATTTTAAAAATCAGGTATTTACTTATTGTTCCTTGTAGAATGTCATCTTTAGGTGAATGTCATCAATATACGATAGGTGCTTCTACCTTACTCGCTGATTCTTTGTTAAATTAGAAAGAAGTAAATATTGGCCAGGAAAATACAAGGGAAAAAACAAACCATTGATTTAATCTTTTTTAATCCTTTTTATTTTATTAAAATTATTAAAAATCAAATAATAAAATATAAAAAAAACACTCTCTTTGTCATTTCTTAAATCTTATTTTGTATTTCACTTTTCTTTTCTCTCTCTAGTCTGAAACAAATAAAAAAGATTACTATATAATACTTAAGACATAAAATTATTAGTGAATTATAGAGTTTTGTCAAACCAGATGCTGTAAGGAGCACTCATATATGTAATCTAAAACTTACCTTCTTGTTTTGCCTTTTGTTTCCTTCTTGTTGCGTTAAATGTGTTTCTTCCAGTTCGTGAGGAACCCATGTATCGAGTTTTTGAACATAGCCAAGTTGTTTTAAATGCTTTTCAATGCATGTATGTGATACATGAAGTTTCTCTGCAATCTCACGTGTTGTACTGTGAGGATCCGAATCGATTATTGCTTTGATTAGGTCGTCATCAACTTCAACTGGACGACCAGAGCGTTTTTCATCTTTGAGTAAAAAATCACCAGAACGAAATTTGGCAAACCAATTTTGACACTGCCGTTCTTTTAAGGCTTCGTCGCCATAAACAGCACATAACTTTTTGTGAGCTTGCGATGCGTTTTTCCCTTTGCGGAAATAAAAAAGCAAAATATGACGAAAATGTTCCTTTTGATTTTCCATTTTTCAACTAACGCCAGAGAGTATACGCCATACGAAAACCAGAGAGTATAGAGACAATGTTAAAAGGCGGTTCCAATCAGTGTTGCCAACGATTTGATTTATAAAACCCCTAGAAACCGCTAGATTTCCGATACTAGCGCCATCTAGCGGTATACTCAAAAAGTGAACAATTGCTCGCACAAAAAATGCGTTGAGAATAATTTTTCTATGTGATTTAAATTTACTTATTACAATTCTTTTTACTAAATAAACTTTTTTAGCTTTAATAATAATAATAATACTCGATGATGAATAAAAATAATATGGTATTTAAAATATTTATTAAATATAGGATTCCAGCAAATTTTATAGCTGGAATTTATTTATATTTAACAAAGTTTCATTAAAGAGTCGTGAAGCTTTTGCTATTTCTTTTATTTAAAATATAAATATACAATAATATAAAAAAGAAAAAATATTTACTTATTGATTGTTTTATAATTAAAAAATAGAAATCTATTAAAAAACAATCTTAAAAACGTTTACAATAATATATACAAGAAATAAATAGGATATCTACTAAAAAATATAATTTAATTTAATATACAAAAATAATAAAGTGGCTCGATTTTTAATCATAGACGAAACAAAATGGACGTATCTACTAAAAAATTTAATTTAATTAAACAGTTTTTTAACCCATTACACAGTACAATTTAAAAAAATGAATAGTACTTAGTACATTCGAATAAAAGCTCGCGGCAGCACTGTTAATGATATTTACAAAAAGTTTTTAGTCTAAGCCAAATGGTAAATGAGAGATTAATTCTGTCTTTCTGTTCTAAATGCATTAATTTATCGAAAATCAGACAAATCTACGGTTTTCATAATATGTGTTTAAAAATTGTTAATAACCCATTGATATGTTTGTTTGATTTTTAACTTTTTCTTACAATTGTACCTGATTTAAAAACTATATATTAGGTATTTTTATAATATATATTTGAATTCCTTCCCTGGGTTATACATTATAAATTATAATTTTGTTAAGGGAGAATGGTGTAAGTTCTTGTAAAACATTTTAAATAAAGTAAAGAAATTTTCTATAGAAACTTTTTAAAATTTAAAGTACTAAGTAGGACAACGACTAACTAAATCCCCTAGATTAGTCGTTTAGGTGGTTTTATGTTAAACTAAAATAAAGATCGCGCGCTATATTTAAATTTAATTTTCAAAATATAATACAAGAGAGTAGAAAAGAAGATACGACAGAGTGAAGGGAAGTCCGCCACTCCACTGTCCACTGCATTAAGAGTCTTTATTAATTTAAGACAACACCAGGCCCACCGGCCTCCTGCCGGCCTCGTCGGCTCGCTCCCGACCGCCTCCTCATCACACGCGCCGTTTTCGACCAGATGACCCGCGACGGCACAGCGCGCCGTTCCAAGAGTCCCTGGGCGGCACCCCTCCATATGGTGCCCAAAAAGGACGGCGAATGGCGCCCCTGTGGTGATTATCGCAAAAAACTACGCAACCGATCAAAAAACTTTTTTACTGATTGACAGCTGAATTGCCAACTATCAAATAACAAAATGTGTTTTACATCTGGACTAAGCCAGCAAACCTAAAAACTCATCTATGAGTGAAATGCGCAATTACTTAGTTGCCAACCTTATAAAATAAGGATTTTGGAGAATATGTCAATGTATAAAGAAACTGATATTTCTCTTTATTTCTTATATATTTAGATATATAAGCTGTTTATTTTGAAAGTCCATTGGTTTTCAAGACATATATTAGCCACACTCTAGAATTAAATAAAAATAATTTTAATTTTAATTGATAATAATTTTAATAATACCTCAAGTATTCCGCCCGTTTGAATTCTGGATTAAAAAAGTAGTTACTTTTTTTAGGAAATGCTTATAATTATATTAAAAATAAACTAAATTGACAGTTTAACGGTTAACTAAATATGGACTAAATGATTAATATATTTGTGGCTAGATGGCGCCAACGAACAAGCAAGTAAGCAAGTTTGTATCAAGTTAGAAAAAAACTTAATAATTCACACTTGAAACAATCAAGATTGCTGCAAAATTACCACAAACTTATCTTGTCATATTTGACGTGACAATTTAAATTCAGACAAAAGTTAAGTTTGCGGCAAGTCCACTTGCTATCTGGATCAAATTTGAACACGAAAAATTGTTGAGACTCAGCGAATCGCCTACTTCGTACAAAAGACGCTTTTGGTACAGTTATTGATTTTATTTGAATTGAGCACAAGCTAAGATAATTTTTATTAAAAGAGAAATAGTTGAGTCGCTGTTACAATGGGTCAACAAATCAGCGAGTTTAGGATGGCCGAATCACCTATTTTAATCTAATTCCTCTATCCATATTGGAAGAGGTAGAAGTGACACCCTGGCTCACCGAAGAACCGTTTCTGCCCTTTCCCTGTACTAGAGATACTACCATGTCTGTTCAGTAGAGCTCCCCCCTAGAGCCCTCTTTGCTAGAAACACGCGATTTTCGAAAGCTCAGCACCCCTTCGTTGTCAAATTGGATAAAAGCCGAACTAACGCTTTCGCCAACTCTTTTATCCCTATGGCCCCCAGAAACTTGAACTCACTTCCAGCCACCGTCTTCCCCGCAACTTATAACCTTCAGCTGTTTAAGACCAGCATCCACAGATACCTTCAACTCCTACCCAGCCCATAAAATCCCCTCTTTTTCATCTTTCCACGATGGAGGGGCCAACCCAGGCCTTTAGGGGATGCACCTTTTTGGTTTATCTCCTTCTCACACCAATCTCATTAAAAAAAATGTGAGTAGACGAAAATAAATCCTAGACCTGAAATGAATAGAAAATCAATTTTTTTTCGGCTTTATCATTATAAATAATAAAAACTTAATTACAATAAAAAAAAAATTATTATTATTAAAGACTTTACCCCCTTTTTTCGAAAGACTCAGTGAATACCCTACAATTACTCTTAAACATATTGTTCATTTTTGGGACCGATCTAGATATATAATGTTTTCTAAAAAAAAATGATCTAAGTTCGGTATAGTGCAAAATGCATTAATTTTTTGTTTTGTATAAAATGTAAATTTATTTTTAAATACACTTTTCTTTATTTATGTAGATATAAAATTATCATTATAAAAAATTTATTTTGAAAAAAATACTAAAAATAGTATGGAAATCGAAATATAGAGAGCATCTATCGAAAGTGAATGAAACATCTTTATTTATCTTCATTGTACATTATTTATTTCCACTTTGCATTTAATGAATAGGTTTTTATATTTGATGAGAAATTCTTTTGTTATTATCCCGAGGTTAATCATAGATTAAAGTTATTCCCCCTCTATATGAAAACATTTTTTAAAACATCAAAATGGATGAAGATGTTTTGACAAGTCTTAAAATTTTAATGTTAGGTGATACATCTGTTGGAAAATCAAGGTAATATTTAAACATTCTTAAAATTTTCTATAATAAAGATAATCCTTTAAACAATACATGAATGTTAATGAATTAAATTTAAAATGATGCAATTTTTTCTAGTTTACTTCTCCGTTTTACTGATGATGAATTTACTAACGAAATTGCTCCCACAATAGGGGTAGATTTTAAGACAAAAAAATTGGAAGTTGATGGAAATTTAGTTAAACTTGCTATTTGGGTAAGATTTTTTAAATTAATGAATTTCTAATATTGACCTTGAGTAATAATTTGAATAAATATGAAAAATATTGAGCAATATTTTGAAAATGTATCACTTTATTGAAAACAATATACATATAATACATTAAAAAGTAATAATATACTAAAAAAGAAGTTTTTTCTTAATAAAGGAATATTTAATTATCAACAAGATTTCTATATACGACGTAGTAAGTATAATTATTTACATTAATGCAGATTTTTGTGGGAGCTTCTGTGGGTGCATAATACCCAGATTACCTTTATTCAGGCATTGGTGATGCGCCTTGTAATTAAGAATCGAGAGATAGAATAAAAAAGAATAAGCTTTGATCTACATTTGGCCTTAGTTCAATTTTTTCATGCCTCAAAAGTCCAATCCATGCACTGCAGACACTCCGACACCTCTAGCAAATGTAAAAAGTGATAAGAGGGTTATCTTTAGCTATAGAATAGCGCCTCCTCTTCTGGCATTTGCCCTTTCGGTTTGAATCAGATGTCAGGGTTCTTTGACTTTTAAAGAAAGCTTTAGCGGTTCCTACTAGTACTCTTAAGGAGTTGTTTCACCATATGGGTTTTCTTAGGATTTTTTTGAAATTTAGACAGATTATTATTTAAATAATTCTGCATCGATTGGTGGCAAAACGAAATTTATGAACAATATAGTTCCGGAGATATTAAATTCCAAAGATAGTTTTTCAGACTCTTACATTGCACTATACGGGATATCGGAAAGTTTACATACATATTTAATTATAATTAAGAAACTCTTCTTACCATTGTTATAAAAAACTAAACCAACATTAAACAATAACTAATACATTTTTTAAGAAAATTTTAATTCATAGTTACAACACAGTTTCTAAGATAATAATGAATAAATAATGAAAAATTTACACTAAAAACAAGCTGGCAACAGCGCATTTATTTAACCTAAAAAGTGGTTAACTTTAGATAAATCTTTAAAAAATCTAAACTTTAAATAAATCTCCCTTTATAATGTACCTACTTTATCTGACATGTCTATGATAAAATATATACAAGCTCGGACAGTGTTGGCAGATTTGTCAAGCTAGCACGGGATTGGCTAGTAGTGGTACATAAACAGCAAAATGTTTTGGGCTTATGTATTATGAATCCTTAATTTCTGTTCTATATACTCTAACATTAACTTCTTGCTAGTATTGTCGCGAAACAACTACCTTAAGCTAATAGGAACTTAAAATTTGCCTAGTTTTTAGACGATCTGCAAATAGTATAAAATATGCTATAAAATAAATATAATTAATTAGGATGATAGATAAAAAAATCTAGGCACGTAACTCTCGTTATACGAGTCCACCCACTCACCCTTGACTATATTATTTTATTTTTCAAAATTAAAGTCCATTAATAACAATTGCTGACCTATTCAGAGTGCCCGCAGTTATAGAGGGGTGTCCCAGTAACCGAGTAATCCAACCACTCACAAAATTTAGTTCTATCAAGTTGTATTAGACCTTTCACTTAGACAATATTCCAACTTTTCTATTTAAACTTATCTACCTATCTTATCTTATTTAAACAGCTTATAACCCAAATAGTCTCCAATATATTTTGATTTTCCTTTTTATTTGGATCATCCAGAGCAGAACTTCCACAAAAATCGGTATTCAACATTATCATGCTTACAAGTATTAAAACATTTTACATTTGAAAGTGTATGATTATATTACTCGTTAGTCAATTGACCTTAAACGAATATAATTAAAATGTAAAAAAATAAATAAAAACAATATGTTTATCGTTGTTTGTTACTCAATTAAATTAATATGTATTTATAAAAAATTAAATGTATAAAGATTTTCAAGAATAGATAGAAATTAAGAGAGAGAGAGGATTAATTGTGCTTATTTGTTTTTTTTTAAAGGGAGAAGGTTTTTTCCCCCTTCCTGGCTTTTGGTCAGAACCATTTAGGCAATCACATTCTTTGTATTATTTTATAATTTTAAATATTTACACTAGCCCTTAGTACAAATCTCTGAAGAGCCATCACAACTTTTTCACTGCACTCACACAAGGACGTGCTTATTTGTTTATATTAATCAAATGCTCAGCGACATTATCAACAATTTCATCTTATTTTTATGACTATCAGAAATTTATAATGTCTAGAAATTCATTTCTAACTAATTTCCAGTTTCTTATTACTTATTTTTACAGAGCTCTTACCTAACATCCATTATAATTAGTAAAAGAAAAAATTTCTTTTAAAAAAATAATACAATTTAATATTCTTTTGATGTAGGGGTAGGGACAAATTTGAATGAAATAAATAGTATCGTAAATGGCTTATGGCTAGAAAGGCCGAAAAGCCAAAAAAAAAAAAAAAAAATATTCTTTTGATCAAATTTTAGGTACTCAATAGATCACTATGGTTAACTTTAAATCGACAACTAATTGAAAAAAAAATACTTAGCCTTATGGAATTTCAATTACTAAGTCTTTTTTTAGTTTTTTTATTATTAGTATTTCTTTCAGTCTTTTAGAAAATAATATAATTTTATATGAATAATCCCATCATTTAACTTTCATTCTAAATATGCACCCGAAAATTCATTAAGAAAATATATGATTTTTGTTAATCTTGGTAAGATCCCTAAAAACTTTTTTTGGGATACTGCTGGTCAAGAAAGGTTCAGAACTTTAACACCGAGCTATTATAGAGATGCCCAAGGAGCTATTCTAGTATATGATGTAAGCAAGAAGCAGACATTTCTTAATCTTGAAACATGGCTTGATGAATTGGATACCTATAGCACAAAAAGTGATTTAATTAAAATGATAGTTGGCAATAAAAATGATAAGGTATATATATATTTTCAAATCAAGTTTAAAATTTTAAATACAATCGAATGAAAAGTGAAATCATTATTTTATTGGAAAGATACTTTGAAGGCTTGAGCTTCATCTTGATTATTATTAGAAATTTGGTGTTTGATGAGGAGGCTCTTGCAAACCTTGGAAACAGGTGCAATGTCTTCGTTAGGAAAAAGAAATACAAAATTTCCTTATAGTCTAACCATTTATTCTCCAGAATCTTGTCTTTGAGACGTTTCGGCGGATATTCTCACGCCATCCTCAGTCTACAAGGGAAACATAATCTTAATTACAGTCAAGAAATTTAACAATCACACGTCATTTTCAAGATACAAAGAGACAAAATAAGAAAATAAATAAAATAAAAGAAAATTCACCCTGATTTTTCATAATATAGTACAATTTTTTATGCAGAAATTCATTCCTTTTTCACAGTCAACTCATTATAATTTGTATTTTTATCAAAGCTTGTAACAAGAAATAACCAACCTCATCAAACACCAAATTTCTAATTTAAAACATTTATAGTACCCTATCTAATTAATTATTATTATTATTAATTCTTTCTTATAAATATGATATTTGCATGAGTTCCTTCCAATGAAATGGTTCATTCTCAATATATAATAACATTGTATATTGAGATGTGAAAGAACCACTTCATTCGAAGGTACAAATGCATAGAAAATATACCTAAAAAATAACTATATACCTACCTTATATTTATAATTTTTTTTTGTTTTAATCATTTTTTTAGAACTTTTAATTCTTAGGTTGTAATTTTCATTTAAATACAGATGAAATTCCATGGACCTATTAAGTGATTTTTGTCTTGTATAATATAATTTCATATAATTAAAAAATCCCAATTAATCTATTTATATAATGAATTTATATATTTATAATATGGTCTCTTAAATACAACTATTTGAGCTTCACACTTCAATTCTTTTTATTTTTCTATTACGTTAAATATTTCTACGTTTAATGATATATCTTATAATTTTTGTTTTATTAACTTATAGTTGAAGTGAAATAGAGGGAAAAAATTAAAAAACAAATTTTATGATAATTAATATTTTTCATTGCTCGTGAGATGCTTATGCATAAAAAATAAACACCAGTCTAAATCAATAAAAGTTTCCTAATATTATATATTTTTAAAAAATTTATTTAACATTTTAATAGGAGGTTCGCGAAGTTTCTAGAGAAGAAGCTATGAAATTTGCAAGAAGACATGCAGCTCTTTTTATTGAATCTAGTGCTAAAACTAGCGATAATGTTCAGTGCGCATTCGAAGAACTTGTTCAAAAGGTAGGCATAAATGTTATATCTTTTTATAATATTAAATTAATATAAAACATTTTTTTAAGATTATACAAACCCCTGGACTTTGGGAAACAAATGCTTCAATGTTCGGCGATGGATTACATTTAGCAGAAAATTATGAACCTCCTGCCACAAGCTGTGCTGGTTATAGATGTTCTTTAGGGTGACCTCAACTTTATTTTTTAATATCACATACTCATATGTTAATCTCGATAAAGTTTAATCTCTTAATTTACTTTTGTATATTTCTTTTCACATTACTTTTATATTTTATTTACCATTTAATAGCTAACACATTTATAAAATAGGCAAAAAAATAATTTCAAATTGATTCAAAACATACAAAAAAAAAAAAAATATATATATTTGCATAAAAATAAATTAAAATAGCAATTTTTCAGAATACAAATGCTAAATTCAATTCAATTTTCAACTATTAAATAATAAAAAAAAGACTAAATGTAAAATATATAAATCTAAGGGTGCCTTCGCAAATTATAATCATTAATTAAAAAAAATATAGGATGAATCTGCTTTAATAAAATATCACCCTTATATTTTAATTTGAAATATTAAAATTTTAACAATACCCCAACATTAACTTAATTCTTTAAATTTATACACATATATAAATTAATTTAAATTTTTATTGATTTATCTTAAATAAATTTATTTTAATATTATATAATTTTTTATAGGTATATTATTTTGGATAATTAAGTTTTAATTTTTTAACTGATTGTATGTAAGAATTTAAATAACTCTTGTACATAATTCCTATTTATATATCAGTTGTTTAATAAAACTATCTATTTAAATTTTATTTTTAAAAAAGTTTTCTTCAAGTTAAACATTGTACCTATATTATTAGTATACCTACATTTTTTTAAATTATTACCTATATATAAAAAAATTACCGATTCCTTATTTTCACTATATTTTATTTGATTCTTAAGCTGAATTAAATTATTTTAAAATATATTTGTACCAGATTTAATTATTTCTTATTAACTCGAACTCGACCCCTTGAATTTATTCTTCTTCTTTTTCATGCTACAGGAGTCAATCCTAATTTAGAGGTGTTGTGCTTTCTCGGTGTTACACTATAACACTTTCATTTTAAAAATACTGAATTTCATTCTCTTGATTACAGTAGGTTAAGCATAACTCAGTACACCTGGCTAAATACGGCAGGGCTTCTAGCTAGACATTTCAGGGAAAATGTGTTAAAGTCATCTGATAGTACTGAATCAAAAATTTACTTGATGAGGACAACATATTATAGGATCTACCATGTACAAAAAATCTTGTTTCTGATTTTTAAAATTGCAATATAAAACTTTTATTTTAGATACTATCATGGCCTGTCAATAATTCTTCCAAAAGGATTCTTCTTTGCATGCCCCAGCACCCTTTGCAGTAAAAATGGAGAGGTGCCGAAATATTTTATTGTATAACCCCATGACTTCTAGGGGCTGTACTCTTATCTTAAATCTTCAAGACTCATGTGGATAAACATTTTCGTTTACCTTCTCCTGAAAACTTTCTTTTTTTCGGAAATGCATGGCTTAGAGATGCTGCACCTTTTAGATGTGCTCTTCATGCACACTTATCTTAAAAAAATAATAATAATTTGTATTGTCTTAACTTCAAAGGGTTATTTGTCCCACAATTCAATTAAATTGAATTTACCTAGCTTCATGATCCCCCCCCCCCCCCCCCGTTTCATGAAAAGTAATCCTCACCAACTTCGTATTACCCCATGAAAAGTAACCCTCTTCAACCATTATATTTTATTCACTTGTAAAAAATTAGAAGCGTTTTTTATTACCTTTTTATTACTTGACCGTTTTTTAGCATATAATACTCTTTTGCAATAATTCTCACCCCACCCCCCAAAAATTTCATGGCGCCCCCTGCCTTCTTCATTAGTAAATATATTGTTTTAGTTTTTGGATATTGTTTAGAAAAAAATCTCACTCTTCATTTGTTTTCATATATTTTTTTTTTTTTTTTGGCTTTTCGGTCTTTCTAGCCATAAGCCATTTACGATACTATTTATTTTATTTAAATTTGTCCCTACCCCGGGGGTCAGATTTTAGCCGGATGCCTCGAGTCGGATTCGAGCCCGGGTCCACTTGGTTAGCAGGATGACACGCCACCGCCTAGCCTATCCGACCCCCTTCATATATTTTAATTTACCTAATTTTTTCAGCCCTTATCTATTCTCTAATTCAGTCCTACTAACAGAGGATGTTATTAAGAACGATCTGAAAAGTTAGTTTTTTAAAAAATAAATTTATACATTTTTAAATTAAACTGAAAAAAATGAGAGATGTATGTAGATACATATATTTGTGAAAATTTAACATAATTCTTTTAATTATTTTTTCTTTTCGATTCGAGAAATTTCTTTTGATCCTCTTCACTTTGTTGACTCATTAAAAGTGTTGCTAGATCAATACTTTTTTTATTGGGTGTGTACCCTGATTTTCATTTAATTGATCAAGTTTTTCTTTGATTAGATTACATAACTCCAATAATTTTGAGCTACATAAACACTAAAAATTTTGGAATTAAATTATTAATAAAAAAAATATTATTTAATTTGTATTTTCTCCAGGTTCTCGATTAATTTAAGATTTTTCTAGTTTCAAGTTAAAAATACAAATATGATCTATGCTTAATAGAAATTAATATTTATAAAAATACTTTCTTATTTAATAATCAATCACCTGTTGTTTATTTGTACTTTTTTCGGTAAAAGTTTCTTTTTTTGGATACTATCTTTCCATTTTGAGATCAGTGGAGAACCATTTTTCCTTGAAGTCTCTCCCCTCATTTTTTTATTACTATTCTGCAATATCATATATTCATTTATTAGAAAATTTGAAGTTGCTAATCTTAAAAAAACAAATTTTCTAAAAGAAAAAATTGATTAAACCGCTTATATCCATGTTAGATCATTCTCTTCAATGATCCTAATTCTCATATCATCATTTCAGTCAATTGATTTTTTGAAATAATTTCCAGCAATTAATAGAAAAAATAAAATGTAAACATTAACAAAAAATCTCATTGTTTAGAAGATAATGAGTGAATGAGTATTTTCTAATTCCGTTATACGATTCACTTCCATCATTGTGTAAATCTTAAATAAGATTTCTTAGGGACTTGTATTTCGGCAAAAATCGAAAAAATAATTAAGCAGAAAATGTATTTATTAAATAATCCAACACTTCAATTTAAGATTTTGAAAAATTATCAATAAAGAGACGAAAAGTTTGATTCAAATTCATACATATTCAGGCAAATTTAAAGTGGGACATGCATATTAGTTATATAGTCAATAAGGCTCATAGGAAATTGGGGATGTTTGGTAGAATTTTGAAGGGTACATCTAGAGAAGTTAAGTCAAAAGTTTATTTAACTTATGTAAGACCTAATTTAGAGTATTGTTCTGTGGTTTGGGACAAACATCCACAACGATTAGAGAGAAAAATTGATATGGTACAAAGGAGGGCGGCTAGATTTGTTTTTGGTAAATTTGATAGGTTTAGTAGTGTCACTTCAATGATTAATGAATTAGGATGGTCTAGCTTATTGAGAGAAGGGAATGGGCTAAATTGAAAGTGATTTTCAAAGCCTATGAGGGTTTTAGGAGTTGGGAGGAAATAACGAATAGATTTCAGGAACCAAATTATTTAGGTAGAGCTGATCATAGAAAAAAGATTCGTAAGCCAAGATTCTTGAAAAATATCGGTTTACATTCAATTGTAGGATCTGGCATTGATTTGTGGAACAATCTGTCTGTTACTACTTGGGATTATAGTCCTCTGCCCCCTATGATTAAATCAATTATAAATTTTGTCAAGTCCTAATGTCCTAGAGTTGTGCAAAATTTTATTTAGTTCTCACAAGCAGAGATTAGGTGAGGTAGAGAAAGGTCATACCATCCTTGTTAAGGTTTTGACCAGGTTTCCTTAACAACTTATGGCAAATGCCGGGATGGCTAATGCGTCGCTTGCTCCTGGTATCGGGTTTTTGCGCGGAATTTTTAAATTACTTTTTGTCTTTTGATGGAAATATATGGTCATGTTATTTGTTAATGAGCATACATTTCTAATTTTTTTTTCTTTTCTTTTTTTTTTACTTGTTTATTATTTGTTAAATTGTTGTAATTAATTTGTATTGATGTTTATTAATGTATTGTTGTAGCTAGATTGTATTGATGTTTGGAGGACCTAGCCACCGAGGACTTGTGCCTCTAAGCAGGTCGAGAAATAAAGATTTATTTATTTATTTGTTTATTATTCAAATTGATTTTTTTCGATTTTTTCCGAATTACAATCCTTAAGAACTTTTAATTAAGATTTACAAAATCATGGAAGCAAATCATATAATAAAATTAAAAAATATAATTTTCTAATCTTTAAGGTAGTTGTTTCGCGACAATACTAACAAAAAGTTAATTCTAGAGTATATAGAACAGAAAATAAGGATTCATAATTCATAAGTCCAAAACTTTTTGCTGTTTATGTACCACTACTAGCCAATCCCGTGCTCGTTTGACAAATCTGGCAACTCTGTCCGAGCTTCTATATATTTTATCATAGAAATTTCAGATAAAGTACATTATAAAGGGAGATTTATGAAACAAAAAGTTCTTAATAAGCGATTGAAAGCATTTGCAACAATGGTTGAAGCGAAAAAACGTCAAAAAATTACTAAAGTTAGCTCATTTTTTAGATTTTTTAGATGTTGCCAGCTTGTTTTTAGGGTAATTTTTTCAATATACATTTTTCATTATTTATTCATTATTATCTCAGAAACTGTGTTGTAACTATGAATTAAAATTTTCTTAAAAATGTATTAGTTATTGTTTAATGTTGGTTTAGTTTTTTATAACAATGGTAAGAAGAGTTTCTTAATTATAATTAAAAATGTATGCAAACTTTCCGATATCTATAGTGCAATGTAAGAGTCTGAAAAACTCTATCTTTGGAATTTAATATCTCCGGAACTATATTGTTCATAAATTTCTTTTTGCCACCAATTGATGCAGAAGTATTTAAATAATCTCTCAAAATTTCAAAAAAATCCTAAGAAAACCCATATGGTGAAACAACTACCGTAATTAGGTTTTCACACATCATCAGATGCAAATTTCAAAGATAAGCAAAATCTTGTAATCGAATTTTGACCAACTTTATAGCGAAAATCCTTAAAGTGATATGGCTTAAAACGTGGAGTACTTTTACTTATTTTAATTAATTTAAACTACAAAGAATACTTACAATTACTTTTTGTTCTTTTGATTCATTCGGAGCAAAACATACGGAACGCTTGAGTTTTTGAGATATTTTTTCTTTTTTGTTCTCTGTTTGAAATTTATTTTTTGAAAGACTCGCAGGGGCCGATTTCGGTTTTATTTTTAGTGAATTAGTTTTAGTTTCTTTAAGAAGTTTCTCAGGAGATGAAGATTTGAATGTTCCATTATTACAAGAAAACTCATGAGATTTCGTTTTCCCAAGAGAAGGAGCAGGTATATTTATTTCTGATGACCTAGATTTAGCAGAATGAAACGATTCTGTATTTTCCGATGATTTATTCTTGATTCTTTGAGTAAATTTAAATTGTTCTGCGAGAGATGAGATTTTATTTGATTGTTGTTTAAGTGTTAAATGTTTATCTGGTATAAAAGTAGACGCAAATCCCTTCGAAGAATATTGAATAGACTTTTTTTCTGAATCCAGTAATGTAAAATTAGTTGAGGGTGAAAGGGAGTGACTCCCCGAACAACGATTCATTTCTTGCAAAATTCTATCATTTGTTTTTTCATTCTGTTATAAATTAAATAAAAAATTAAAATCAAATTATGAAAAACATTATATTTATTAAAGTGAATGGATAAGGGGCCGTCCATGTAACCATAAAATACGTTCGCAACAAGGACGTGACATCATTTAGATCAGTGATTCCCAACCTTTTGTGGGGCATCTCCCCTTTCTGGACATTGACTAACACCTATCGCCTCCTTTTCATTTTCATTGTATGCCTAATTTTAATTTGATGTAAAGTGTAAATAATAAAGCAGTTTTATTATTTTAAACAATTTTATTACAGTATATAAAAACAACCAAAGCAGTTTTATCCGGTCACTCTTAAATAAAATAGAAAATAAACTGACGTGTTCTGATGTGGCCATCCACTTGACTTTACCATACAACCTGGCCCCTAAAATTATTTATAATCATGTAGGGGGGGGGTTAGGTTTTGCATTTTTATGCTTCTGGGGTCCCACTGATTATTATTTATACAAAATTTGGCTGAGTTTGGTAAATGGACAAGATTTTCATTTTTTGACCCTACACTCCTCCCCCCATTTTGGGCGGTTATTTTTTGCATTTTTAGACTTCTGGGGTCCCACTGATTATGTATACAAAATTTGGTTGAGTTGCTCAAATAACCTAGATTTTTAATTTTTAACCCCCCTTAATTTTGGGTCGATATGCACCAAAATCTAATCAGCTCTTAATCTCAATGGACCAAAACTACGTGTGAAATTTGGTTTCGATATTCAAACTAGTTTTTGACCTAGCTCGTCCACAAAAATTTGGTAACCCACAGACTAACTAACTGACAGACAACCAGACAAGACTAACATACAGACATTTTGACAAAACAATTATTATCTCAAAAAATGTCATTTTTTCGATGTTCACTTATTAGAGCTTTTTTGTAGACCGAAATGCCATGGTTTCGCTCAATTTTTTTAATCGAAATAGTTTCAGCCGTTTTTTAGATATTTCGAAAAAAAAGAAGGAAAACCCCCACTTCTTTCATGCACGATTACAATACTTGACCATACCCTGTATGGTAAAGTAAAAAATTTAAATATACATTTTTTACAGATTTTTTTAAGAACAAAAAAGTGAAATAATTAACTTCTACTGTACCGGTTCTACTGTACAGTACTATTTTAATTTTTCCCCCTTTGCATACTCATCGCCCCCACTTATTTATTGCCCCCCTGATAACCCAAATCGCCCACTTGGGGGCGATCGCTCCCAGGTTGGGAACCACTGATTTAGCTACATCAATTTAACTTTTAAGATTTTAACAATTATACTCACATAACTTATTATCTTTTAAATAAATTTAATTTCTATGAATATACTTTTATTAGTGAAATTTATACAAATTATTATAATTCATTTCTCATCGTTTTAAGAGAACTGGCGTATCGTGACATAAGCTATGGGGTCTACAAAAATGTGATAAAGTGTGACAAGAGGGGGGAAATGGGCGGGTCGAAAATGCCTAGATTTAGCGTTACGTATTTTATGTACGGCCCTAAGTAAACTTAACTTTGAAAATACATATTAAACATTTACTTTTTAAAGTACTAGTAACAATTCATTTATCAATATTACCTGACAATGAATTTTGTTTTCCCTAGAGAAAGGACCATCTTCAGTCTTTTCTAAACCAAGTATATAATGAACATGAACCAAATTAGAATCATCATCATTTTCATTTTTCTTTTCGTTCTCTTGATTATTAATTTTTTTTACATGTTCATTTACTTTTTCATTATATTCGTTGTTTAAATAAAACTTATTTTTTTCATTTATTTCCTCTTTATTATTATTCTTATGTTTTTTAAAAATATTTTTAAAAATTTCTCTGGCACTGGATGGTTTTTTTTCTAATTTATTATTAGTAATTTCACTTTCAATGTCACCTAAAGAATACTGTGTCGAAATATCACATTCACGTATATTTGATAGATTTGTTATCATGGATAGAATATTTTTTATATTAAAAATTTCTTCTAAAGAACATTGAATGGATATGTCAGCTGTATTCGCTTTTATTGTTTTTGCTTCTTCATCCATTTTATTTATATCTCCTTTAAATGAAGTTTCTGGAATATTAATAGATGTAATTTCTCCACAACGAATAGAACAGATTGTTTCAAAATCATTATAAGAATCCATTTTGTCTTTGCTCTCTGACAAATTTGAATTTTTTCGATTCTCCTTAGAAAATGATTGATTTTCTTTTTCATTTTTTTTGTACGCGTAAGGTGTTGGTTTAATTTTATCTTGATCTAATAAAAGTTTTTCGTTTATATAGTTGTCTTTATTTGAAGTCTGTTCTGCATTATTTTTTTCAAAATTGTATGAAACGCATTTGCTTATTGAGTTTTTATCATTATTTGAAACCAAAGGTTGGTTATTAATATGCTCGTCGATTTTTTCTTTAAGTCTTCTGTGTGAATTTTCATTTACACTTGAAGATCTTTTCGCTTGTTTTTCTTCTTCAAAAGAATTACTTTTGGGAATTTTTTCTTCCTGTATGTTATCAACAGAAACATTTCCTTTACATTCAATAGAGCAATAGTGATCACTATTTGAAGTTGTATGTTGAGTTTTATTTAATGTGCTTTCTTCATATATTTCTTTATTATTCTTATGTTTTTTAAAAATATTTTTAAACATTTCTCTGGCATGGGATGGTTTTTTTCTAATTTGTTATGAATAATTTCAATTTCAATATCACTTAAAGAATACTGTGTCGAAATATTATCACATTCACGTATATTTGATAAATCTGTTATCAAGGATAAAATATTTTTTATATTAAAAATTTCTTCTAAAGAACATTGAATGGATATTTCAGTTGTATTTCCATTAATTGTTTTTGCTTCTTCATTCATTTTATTTAAATCATTTATATCTCTTTTAAATGAAGTTTCTGGATTATTCATTGATTTAATTTTTTCCCTAGTATATTCTCTACAACTTCTGCAACAGGTTTTTTCAAAATCATTAAAAGAATCCAATTTGTCCTTGTTCTCTGATAAATTTGAATTCTCCTTTCGATTCTCGTTAGAAAATGATTGATTTTCTTTTTCATTTCTCTTGTTCCCGTAAGATGTTGGTTTAATTTTATTTTGATCTAATATAAGTTTCTTGTTTTTATCGTTTTCTTTATTTGAACTCGTCTGTTCCATATTATTTTTTTCAAAATTGTATGACACTTGTTTATTCATTGAATTTTTATCATTATTTGAAACCAAAGGTTGGTTATTTATATCCTCATCCATTTTTTCTTTATTTATTGATTCATTTGAAATTGATCTTTTTTTAACTCTTCTGTGTGAATTTTCATTTCCACTTGAATATCTTTTCGTTTGTTTTTCTTCTTCAAAATAATTTCTTTTGGGAAATTTTTCTTCCTGTATGTTATCCTCAGAAACATTTCCTTTACATTCAATAGAGCAATAGGGATCACTATTTGAAATCGTCTGTCGTGTTTTATTCAATGTGCTTTTTTCATATATTTCGTCATCATTATTCTTATGTTTTTTAAAAATATTTATACACATTTCTCTGGCCCTGGATGTTTTTCTTTCTAATTTGTTATTAATAATTTCACTTTTATTAACTCTACTATGTGAATTTTCATTTACTCTTTGCTGAAAAGAACTTGAAGATCTTTTCGTTTGCTTTTCCGCCTGTTCAACAGATGAAGGTGAACTTGCTATACATTCTATAGAGCAATATTGATCATTATGCTCTTGAATTATTTCTATTTGCTCATCAGTTGTGGTAAGATCATTGCTTTGATTAGGAGTATTTAGTAAGGAATATATACAATTTTTAATACAGAATATTAATTCACTCTAAAAAAAAAAATTACAATATTGTATATTGAATGAATTAGAATTCAAATAAACATACCCAAGCTGTTCTTGAGTAAGAATTATCAAACAACATGGAAAACGAAATCAGATTCACTTGAATATAAATTGCAATTTCCTCACCTATACAAAATATCCAAACTTTTAATATTCAGTTAAGCATAATTGATTTCTTTAAGTATTTATAATTTACATAAAATTAAACCATAAAGTGATATAGAAATCGGTCCAATGATTCCTGGCAAATCAATTAGAGATTTGAATAATTCTAAAGCATTTGGAATCTGTTTAAAAGCAAAACTCCAACCAACATGACATATCCAGGGAAGGGTCAAACACCAATATGACTGAAAATATTAATTAAGAAATTTATATAAGTTTCCTATATATTATATAAAATAAATAAATTGAATTTTTCTTTAGGAGACGGACTGGTATAAATATACAATTGGATGTTGATGAAGGCAGTCCAAGGTGGTTGTAAAAAAATAAGACTATATCAGTTTTATTATTTTACATTTATTCGATAACCGACGTTTCGGAGATTTACTCTCTCCTTCTTCAGGGTAACGAAAAGTCAATGAAAGTATAACAATTCATTATTTTTTTTCAACCACCTTGGACTGCCTTCATCAACATCCAATTGTAAATAAATTGAATTTGTTTATTATATATTTCAGAAAAGTCTGCTTTATTTTTCTACTTGTGCCCAGACTTTTAATATATATACCTAACACACCCTTGAAAAAAAAAAGAATGTATGTACCACAATTCAATTGGTTTATTCAAAATTTTTCTGGGCAGAAGGGCTGTCATTTTCTATTTGTATTTGACTAATAATAAAGTATAAATTTGATTTAAATATAAGAAATTCATTTTTTTAAATAAACATAAGAAATTCAATTTCATATATTTTGATAAAAATAATTAAATTAAACAAACTTTATATTTCCCTAGGTATAGCAAAGAAGATGTAATAATTGCATTACAAATATTTGTTGCAAACTCTTCGAATGAAACTTGAAAAGAACCAAAATAAAGATTAGATTGCTGCTTTAATGATGATTTATTATTAATGAGGGGTTTAGTTTTTTCAATCTGAGACGACATAGAAAATGATTCACGCGTCCAATCAGAATCCGCCTAAAATAATTGTAACAGTTAATATTTAATTAAAAAAAAAAACAATTTATTCTCTCACCTTAATCCATTCACAATGTCCATTGATACAAGATAATTCAAGCCGTGGACTTTTATCAAGTACATTATTGTTATTAATTGGAGGCAAGTTGCTTGAATCTTGTTTGAATTGAGGCTTAAATGGAGGAAGAGGAGAAATTGATTGGGTTTCTGCAATTTTAATTTCTGTTTGACTTAAAAGTGAAGTAATCTGGAAAAAATCAGTTTAAACACTCTTAAGCTCACTCTTTTTGTCTGCGCAGTACACAGAACAGACAAAATGTCTCTGGATTGGATTTGAGAAATTATTCAAAAATATTTAGATATGTACAGTGAAAGAGCACAATAATAATTGTCGATTAAAAAATTCATAGATTAAATAAATTAACGAAAACCATATTAAGGTTTTAAATTAAAATTAAAAATTCTGAATAATCAAAAAATCGCAGACATAGCTTTCAAGTTTTTTCCATTAATCATTAGATAATTATGGCTCACATCTGTGAAGAGGAACCTCCAAACATTTTTTGCCACCTTGTTGGATCCTATCAAACTAATAAGAGATTCAGCCTAACTAGTGCTCTTCTCTGACCACTCGTAGAACCCGTCTCCTCACTTTCTTTTAATGCAAAGGCCCACCTCCGACTAAAGAGATTGCACCTTTTTGGTACATCTTCTTGTATTAATATAATAATAGAAAAACATCTATTACCGAAAAATGAATTAGATATATTTTTATTATTTTTCTAGAAAAAAGATTTACCGAACATAAAATTATTAGATAAGATGGTGAAAGATTCCATGGTTTAAAAACGGTTGCTAAATTAAAAATTTGAAATAACTCTAGTAGAGTAATTAACATTTTTATACAAATAATTTATAGATATAATTTAGAAATTAAAGGCCGGGATCAGTTTATTTACCAACAAATAAATATGTTTTTATTTTTAATTTCTGACATTTAAATTTTACAATAATAAACAAACAAAAAAATAATCGTTATTTAAATTACTTTTATAAGTTAAGCGGTTATGAACCATATACTTTTATCCCCATTCTAAGGTCTGGAACTCTTTCTCTCTTCAACTATCTCTTCCCGACTCATACAATTTTTAATCCTTCAAATACGGATGCACAAACACCTTCCTCTCCACCCTTTATCTTGACCACGCTCTTCTTTTCGGTAATGAAAGGGTCTTTTAAAATTTATAGGTGTTCTATCTTCCTGGATAGTATTGGATTAGATAGATAAGATAGATAGCATAAAAAAATGTGCGAGTCTCAATTTCTTAATTTTTTTCATTTGTCATCCATCTAGGTAATTATTTTTTAGCAAAGAAAATAATTTTTTTTTATTGGTTTTGACCTTTGGACTATTTGCGCAAAATCAAACTCCTATGAAATAATAATAATAAATAAATACAGTGGTACCTTGAGATACGAATTTAATTCGTTCTGTGATCATCGTCGTATGTCAAAAAAATCGTATCTCAAAGCAATTTTTCCCATTTAAAATAATGTAATATATATTAATGCTTTCTAGCGATATGAAATAACCCAAAACACAGTTAAATTACACATAATATACACAATTTGTATATAGATAAACGAGTAATAATACACATAATGTTTATTAATTTGTTTATTAATATATTAATAACACACAATGTTTATTAATCATCACTTTAACATCAGGCCTTTTTGGCCTCACTTTCCTGACTTTCACTGCGTGAGACCTTCATAAGGTAACGATCAAGAAGGGTCTGTTTCTGCCTTCATTTTAAAATGTTACGAAAGAATGTGAGACACCTATCATCAAATAAGGCACATCGCAAATCGTATTTCAAATTTTTCGTTGTATGTCGAGGTATAAATTTTAGAATATTTCATGTTGTATCTCAAAACATTCGTATGTTAGGACATTCGTATCTCAAGGTACCACTGTAAATCTTTATTCCTCGACCTGCTTAGAGGCACAAGTCCTCGGTGGCTAGATCATATTCTAAGCTCGTAGATTTAATAGCTTGAAAGCCTGTAACAGGCGGATCAGACAGACAGAATCAATTCTTTTAACAGGAAACCCTAAAACGGCCGAGCCGGGTGGATAGAATACTGAGACATCTCCTCACCTTTTCAGACAACAGGGTTTTAAGTCCCACGATAAAGAACAAAAAGAATTTAAAAGTAATGTAGGGGGAATTTAACAAGTTGTCATAATAATATTTATTACATGCTTTTAGCCTAAACATAGAGATCTTAGGGACAATACACGACTAAGAAGAAAGAGATCGACCTACCACCGTACAAGGGTAGGAAGCCAGACACACATTTGCCAAACATATGATCCTAAACAGAAATTATAAGATTCATTAAAATAATTTTCCACAGTAATATATAAAATTGAAAAATGAGCAGATATAAATAGTCAAAAGGTTGAGATCAATTTGTAAACAGATTCGGGTTTATGCATATATTATATATACATATATACCCTGGTTCTTATCCGTTTTATATGGTTTACGACCATTAGTACATTTCTATATTATATTCTTTTAGTATGATGAAATAATTATTAGTTCAATGAAAACGTGCAAAAAAAGCGTCCGCTTATCCGGATAATTCGCTTTTAATAATAATAAAATACATTTTTTATTATAAATGTTTATTTTAATTAAATTTTTAAAGATCACAATTTGAAAGAAGTGAACGAAAGAGACAGAATACTTGCAACCAATTATGAATCATGAATCCTGAAAATCCATAGGTAAATATTAATTTATTGTTTATTTTGATTAAAAGTTAAATATTTTATAAAGTATACAATAAAAAAACCTGTAAGTACAATTTCACTTCTACTAATTAATATTCCTTCAAAAACCATTCGTACCAAAAATGTACACGTTTCAAGGAGAATAACAATTCCTTCAAGCCCAAGATAAGGCATAAATAATGCTGGATGTTCCTAAAAATGTTTTTCATTCGTTGGTTTAGTTCAAATAACTAAATAAAGATATTATATTAGATGGATAAATTCTATACTAAAATACATTTTAATCTGGTTTAAACACTAGTTATTATAAGTAGGTACTTATACTTTTTTTATAAGTAAGCCTATTTATTAATTTTACAACGATCTAAGTTCAGAAACTAATTATTTACCTTGAAAATAAATTAAGCAAAGATTAAAACAAAATTATTAGTATTTTCAAGACACCCAGGTATTAACCACGCTACATGATCATATAAGAAGTGGCGCTTTCAACAATCAAGTACTTTAGTTAAAACCAACTTACAATAAAAGCTTTATTACTTTCAATTCAGAAAGTGCACAAAAATCAGTTTTCTCAACGAAATTAGTATACCAAATAAATCGAATACTTATAAAGATATATTTATTATAGTTATTTTATTTTATTTGCTTAAAAAAATTATAGAACTCACTGTTATTGATCCAAGGCACATTAATAAATAATGTTCAACCCCAAGAATCGAAGCCATTAATTTAGCATCCCTTTCCAATTCTTTCCCTAAAAATGACGAACAAGATTAATTCTAATGGCTAATGACTTCATAATTAATGTAACTTACTTTCATTTGTTGCATTAGGTTTGAAACGCCAGAGATTATCAGAGAGTGTAGGCCCTCCTTGAATAATTCGAACGATATCGACTACCGAAACTACCTATTTGAATTAAATTTTGATATTATTTCAATTATTAAATTATTACTATCTTTTAACCTTTTTTTACTACGTTTGCAATTAATCTGTTTAGAAAAATTGAAAAAAAAACTTTTTACATAAAATTAAAAAAATATGTGATGTAGCTATCTTTTAACTTTAGCATACATTTATACCCTCATATCAAATTTATTTTTTATCCAATAGTTTCACATGGCCATGAGTAATTGTGCTAAATTTGGTCCAAACCCCCCCCCCCCCCCCCAACTCCCCTATTTTTGGTCCGACTTCAAACAAAATCTAATCAACTCTTAATCTCTGTAGAAAATATGCATATGTATATATATATATAATTTGGTAACACACTCACTAAATAATAGACATTTTGATAAAATAATTAATATCTCTTCAAATATAAATTTTTCTATGTTCACTATACAAGGCTTTATGGCAGACCGAAACGGCAACGCCGTGAATTCCCTCAATTTTTAATCAAAATATTTTAAGCCGTTTTTTAGAAATTTCGAAAATACGAAGCAAAAAAAACCTTCATGCACGATTACACTACTTCACTATAACCCTTATAGTAAAGTAAAAAATTGTGTACAAATAATGTAATGAGTAAAATTAAGAAATAAGCTGGCGTGTTCTGATGTGGCCACCCACTTGACTTTACCATACAACCTGGCCCCTAAAATTATTTATAATCATGTAGGGGGGGGGGGGTAGTTTTGCATTTTTAGACTTCTGGGCGTCCAGTTATTATGTATACAAAATTTGGTTGAGTTTGCTCAAACGGCCTAGATTTTTAATTTTTGACCCCCCCTTAATTCTGGGTCGATATCCACCAAAATCTAATCAGCTCTTAATCTCAATGGGCCAAAACTACATATGAAATTTGGTTTTGATATTCACACTAGTTTTTGAGCTAGCTCGCCCACAAAAATTTGGTAACTAGACAACCGGACAGACTAACAGACATTTTGACTAAACAATTATTATCTCGAAAAATATAATTTTTTCGATGTTCACTTATTAGAGCTTTTTTGTAGAGCGAAATGTCATGGTTTCGCTCAATTTTTTTAATCAAAATAGTTTCAGCCGTTTTTGAGATATTTCGAAAAAAAAGAAGGAAAAAAAACCACTTTTTTCATGCACAATTACAATACTTGACCATACCCTGTATGGTAAATTAAAAATGTTCATTGCTGCTGTCAACAGCAACCGGTTACTGACTGAAATGTGAATTGCAAAAGAAATCAAATTTATTGATATAATTTTATTTGACTCCAACTTTGCCCCCCCCCCCCCCAACAGAAAATTTTCTTCATACTCCCATGAATAGCAGATTATTAATATCAATTCGAAAATATATATAAATATAATAAATATTAAGTTTTTTGTATATACATTCCGAATGATTTTAAATTGGCTTTTTTGTTTTTTAGAAATAGGTTTATAATTCTTTCTGGTAAATTATTTAAAAAACTTACAACTCCAAAAATTCCAAGAAGTGTGACAAAAAGATGGTATCCTAAAAGTTTAGAAGAACAAATCCGGTTGTAGAAACGATGATGTTTCTAAAAAAATAAATAGTTTATTTTCTATTTTCATGTAAAATTATTTTGTAAGATATTTTTTTTCTAATTAAGATTATAAAGCTGGCAAACATTTAATTTTTAACCTTTTTAACCGATAGCGAGATATGACTGGATAGGAAAGTCGAAAGCGAGTTTTCAGCGCATTAAAATCGAATTCTTTCAGATAAAGAAGACAACCCCGAAAAATGCAGATCCTCTACGTTTAGGGGCTGGGAATAAAGTATCAATTAACCCTAGAAAAAATAACTATTATCTAACTACCCAGAATCCCTGGCTTATCGTAGAATCATTTATGCCCTTTCCCTCTATCTATATATATAAAATTAAGGTTTTGACACGTTTCAAGCAAAGTTATGAACGAAAACACCCTCAACAAAATTCCTGTCTGTGTGTCTGTCTGTCTGTTTCCTAAAAGTAAAGTTGCTCACGATTCACGTAAAAACGGCTGAATGGATTATTATGAAATTTCACATTTACATCAGATGTCTTCTAACTTACTTTTTTAGCTATATAACGTATTGATATTTTGACCCCAGAAGGGGGTTTAGGGGGGCGCACGAATGAAAATTATCAAATAACTCCTAAACTATTAACTCTACGGCAAATTTTATAATGAGCAAAGTTGTAGGGATGTGATTTCTGACAACTTTTGTTTAAAAAAATCCCCCCAAAAGGGGGTGGGGGGGGGGGGTCAAAATATGAAAATTCTTGCTCTTTGACCAAACTCAACCAAATTTTGTATACATAATCTGTGGGTCACTAGAAGTCTAGAAATAAAAAAAAACTGGGTGCAGGGGTGGAGTCCGGGTGGTGCATAGTGGAGAGGAGTGGAGGGTTTAGGTGAGGGTCCAGAGGCGTAATGGGGGTCTGAAGTGAGGGTCCAGAGGCGTAGTGGGGTGGTGAGGTGTGGGGTCCGAGGGATGGTGTGGGTCGGCTGGTGCAGTGAGGAGTGAGGGTTCAGGTGAGGATCCAGAGGCTTAGTGGGGTGGTGCAGGGTGGGCGCGGGGTGGAGGGCTCGGGGGTGGGGTCCGAGGGATGGTGGGGGTCGGGTGGTGCAGGTTGGAGTGGGGGGTTCGGGTGAGGGTCCAGAGGCGTAGTGGGGTGGTGCTGGGTGGGTTCGGGGGGGTTGGGGGTCCAGGGGGCGTGCCTTGCAGCTAGTTATAGATACTATAATGGTCGAGCTGAAATCAATAATCCCTCCTAAAGCTCTTTGTAAGAAATAAGTGGCTTTCGCCAAGTTGTTTATCCCAATGACTTCCTGAGACTGGAACTCGCTTCCTGTCACCGTCATCTCAGCGACCTATATATAACCTTCAGCTATTTTAGACCCGCATACATCATACATCTATACATTCGACTACTACCCAGCCATAAAATCTATTCTTCTTTTCATGGTGGAGAGCCTTTAAAGGCTGCACTTTCTTGCAACAATTTTTTTTTATTTGTAAAAAAAAAATTATCACTCAAGTAGAGATCTTGATTTAAATTTTTTACTTCAGAAATATTTACTTACAATAAGCTAACTTTTAATTTAAATAGTTTAGTAGTAATGAATCTTCAAAGTTTATTATTCAGAAAAATTTCAACTCAATAATGGTTTAAAGATAAAAAAATAAAAACTTGAAGACTTTGCTACAAAGAAGTTCTCGGTAAAATATTTTTTCGAAAGATACATTATATAAAAAATTTATTTTACTTTATTACTTATTTTCAACCCATAAATCTTGTCTTGTGTAAAAATAATTTTTTACATTTATCTAATTTTGGAATTAATACTCGTATAATATAGATGTGATAATTGTTTTCAAGTTCTTAATTTAATTTTTTATCTTTGAAAGTTTTGCCGATAAATGTAATTAAGTATAGAAATTTTTTTTTCGAAAAATCATCTTTGATGACCCATTACTACTAAACTATTTAAACTAAAATTATTTTTAAGTAAATATTTTTTAAGGAAATTTAATCCTTTACAAAATGAGCCTAATGTCAATATGATAGAGGGAAAGGCCAATGAATGGGTTGAACAAAAGAACATTTATTTAAATAAGAAAACTTTAAATTATTGAGTGTTATCTTAATATTTAAATTGAAAGCTCCCCTTGTGTGGGGATTTTTACTTTCACATTTATATTCATAGAATACATGTATTGTGGAAGTATTGCGATGGCCTATCTGAGTCCTGACTCTTTGAGAGCTTGCTTTTCAACAGATAGGTACTACAAGATTTTCGAAAATAAATAATAATTATAAAAAATAAAACACCCTAATATATATATATATATCCCGTACCTTTAGTGTCGGCCCGATGTAATTAGAAAATGGCAATTTCATTGTTAAATTAATCTAAAGTAACGAACAGAGTTCACTAAAAATTTATCGAACTGTACATTCTCCATGGAAATATCAAAAATAAAATTATATATTGTAATAATTAAAAAATAGTAACTTATATAAATTTGGCAATAATATTTTTCTTTCATTTTGTAAGGCTTTTTACCTCCTTAATAACATAATAACTAATTCTAAGAATATAAAGAAATAAAATAGTATTATCTTTAGAAAATATTTATTAATATTATATATTAATATAAATAAATAATACTAATATAAGAGTCCGTATTGTCTAAATGTCACTATCTGAATCAGTATCATCACTAAATCTATCTTCTTCCGACTTTTCTTGGGAATACATTTTTTTAAAAACTTGAAATTCTTCTAAAGAAAGACCAGCAATCTCTTCAGCAAATTTTTGATCTTCAGTATCAGATATATCTTCTAAGTTAGGTTTATTTGTCAAAGTAAATTTGCCGGATCGTTCCAGAAAAATTAATAACAAATTTTAATACAAATAATAATGAAACAATACCATCATCTGCTAATATACTGAATTCAAAATTTATACGTGGCCACCTTAAATTATTTATACACGTAAATTTTTCTAATTAATATAACAAAGAATAATTGCTATATCAATGAGAATTGTTTTTGACAGCGCTTATTTGAAAAAGATATTTATCGCTATTGGAGTCTGCGGAGTCTTAAGTCTGGACCAAGAGAGAAAAAGATGTGATCCACTTAGCTACAATCCAACGTCATTTCGCGTATAGCCCGCTAGACATTCGAATGACTCCGCAGACTCCAATAGCGCAATCCGCAGTAGTCTCGCGATAAGTATCTTTTTCAAATAAGCGCTGTCAAAAACAATTCTCATTGATATAGCAATTATTCTTTGTTATATTAATTAGAAAAATTATAACAATTTATTTCAGAACATTATTTCAAGTTAGAAATATATAAGTTCAAATATTATTTTCACTCAATATTTGACAAAAATTCCCTACATTTGATTCGTGATTGAATCAAATGTAGAAAACATTCGATTTATTTATACACGGTTGGGCAAAGTGTGACGTAGAATATAAACTAGACAATATGATCTAAGTAATCAAAGAATATATTTAAACATAAGAACCGTAGATAGAGAAAAAATATCATTAAGAACATCAAGTCTCATTTATTATATTTTATCTAGTAAGCATCCACCAACTTTTCTCCAAGGATCGAACGAAACTAACCATAGTTGTGTACAGCCTCTTATATCTGAGGCAAGTTTTTTTGGTGGCCAAAATAAAAAATTCTGCTTTTTTTACAGGAGTCAGGTTGGTCGAGTGGTTAAAGTGCATCCTAATCAAGCTAGAGCGGGTTCAAGCCCGATTAGCTGCAAATACTACCCTGATCAAAAAGTTTCATGAATTTATTCATAAAATTAAAAATACGAACTTATTCATCAAATTCGATATTGTCCCCTTCAAAGCACTCCCTACCGACTCCAACGCACTTATGCCAGCGCTTAATCCAATCCTCGAAACATTTTTTATATTCGATTTTCGGTATGGTCTTCAGAGCTGTCTGCGATTTTTGTATTATCTCCACTTGGCTGCTAAAACGCGTTCCCCGGAGTGGTTTTTGGAGTCGATTGAACAGGAAGAAGTCACAGGGAGCTAAATCAGGTGAATTCGATGGCTTTTGGATGGTATTCCTTCCGTTCTTGGTCAAAAAGTTGCGAATAACTATAGCATTGTTCGACCGCGGCTCCCACAAATCTGGACTTTTTTAGCGTCTCAAAGCCAAATCATTAAACAAAATGTCTTGAACGGATTCATAAGCGATGTTCAAGTTCGCTGCCATCTCTCCAATGGTCAATTTACAATTTTCGCCTATCATTTTTTGATTTTATCTACGTTTTCGATATCGACTGCGTTCATTATCCTCGACAGACTCACGAAAACTTGGATCACATATAAAAGTTTGTTTTCGATATAGTAACATTTCTTCAACATTTTCGCACATTTTTAACTCAAAATTGAATACAAACTCGTTGATGCAAAGACGATTTCATTTTTAAAACCATAAAAATCTCAAAAAGCTCTGATAGTCCATACCGAAAACCGAATATAAAAAATGTTTCGAGGTTTGGATCAAGAGCTGGCATAAGTGCGCTGCAGTTGTTGCGGAGTAAATTTGAAGGGGACAATATCGATTTTGATGAATAAATTTGTATTTTCGATTTTCTCAATAAATTCTTGAAACTTTTTGATCAAGCTAGTATGTGACCGGCTATAATCTGATTCCTTCAGGGGAGGACAAAAGGAAACAACCCCTGTGAAAAGTTTCCACAGGAAAATTACAATGGAGAGGATACTTTCTATAGTAATCGCCAACACTCGGAATTGAGTATGGCACTTGAAGAAGAAGAAGCTTTTTTTTATATTTCTGAATAGTTCAAAATGGATCTTAACAACTTTACTAAAGATCTAATGGTAGGCTGGATCATTCGACTTTTTAGTTATCACTCTAAGTCGTTTTTCAACCTTTTTTTATCTCAAAGCACACTTGAACCTATAATTAAACTCAAGGGGCACACTTAAATTAAGACGATCAATTTTTTTTTAGTATTCAATGAAAATTGTTTGAAATTATGGATCGATTGCAAAATTTGAAAAATTATTTATTAAATATAATTTTTTTATATGTAATCGTTTAAGGAGAAATCAAAATTAATGAGGTTGTCTTTTGATTGATGAAAATAAACATACATATATTTAAGTGGATATATAGTAATTTATTTGTTAGAGAGTATAGTTTTGAAAGTTTGACCTTCATTAACACTCTTTAATTAGAAATATTATCAAAGTTGTTTCTCAGGGATTCAAATATAAATATAAAAATTGGATGTAAATAATTTTTTTGTTATAATAGTAAGCTGGTCATCTTACAAACTTACTACTTGTTTATTTCCCAATTTTCGATTTTACATTATCTTATATTTTATTATCTCAGGGCTTTTTTTGCACAATTTTGCAGGAGATATAGATTTCAAGGTAGGTTTTACAAAAATAATATAAAATTGCAAGGTAGGTTTTACAAAAATATTACTTACTCTTATTCCCTACTTATAGTTTATAGCTCTGGAGAAGATCAAATAAAAGATCGAAAGCTAGTAAATTAAGGTGTTTTTTGACCGAAAATTTGATATTTCCTCAACACCTTAACAATGATATGCTTGTATAATCAATTTAAGGAGTTTTAATGTTTGCACTAATTAATGATATTTAAAAATTTTCGCCGCACACCTATGATCCTCTCAAGGCACACTAATTGAAAATCACTGCTATAGTTTTACTTCTCTTAAAGTGATCATATTAAAGCTCATTAGCGAAATGCCATTTTCGAATCAGGTCCAAACGCTAAATTATGCCCACTCAATTTTTCACATTCTAGATTTTAGAAGATTGATTCATTTCGATTGATCAATTTCCTCTTCTCTTCGGTAATGCAAGGGTCTCTAGAAATCAATGGGGCTCCATCTTCCTGGTGCACCCCTTCTTGCATTCATTTTCATTCAAAAAAGACTCAAATTCGCCCCTGTTTCGAATATGGCTAGCAGCTGTAGAGAGCGGCTTCCAAACATTCTCCTGACACCTTGGATCAATTCTGAATCCATTAAGTCTTATCTAGCTCACTCAATCCCTTGGATGATTGTAGAACCGTCTCCTTTTTCATTTATTTATAGATAAAACCACCATGGCATTTTTTTCTCTAACTAGAAATATCAACCCAGCAAAAAACTCGTTTTTCAATAGACATTTGTGGTTAAATTGGACACGAAAAAAACAATGGTTTATTCCTATTTTAGAGACTGGAACTCCATGTTTCCCGGTACCCAGCATTAAATCGTCTACATAGGTATCTTCGAATCACGGCGAGGCGAGTCTCTTGCTAGCCTCTTCTAATCCCCATCCATCCCACCGAACCTATCCTTCCCCCTAGACTGATCATCATTCACCCCGCCAACCATATACATGTCCTCTGGACTCTCTCTTCTTCCCCTAACTCTGAACCCCAAGTCCAACCCTTGAAATGTCTTCTTTCTACGATAAGAGCGTTACCCCTGACTTATAGGTGTTGCAATTTCTTGCATCATTATCATTAAAAAAAAAGTGAGGAATTTTATTTTGAATAAAGTAAACAAAACATGAATATCGTCGCCTTAGAGTGTAAACCTGCTAACTCAAGGAAACAAAAGGAAATTTTACAGGGCAGAGAAAAAACAAACAAAATTTAATATTGTTGTTATGTAAAGAAACTATTTTTCACATTTTTTTTTCTACAACTTACGATCGTAATTTTAAGTAGCAGTTTTACTTGGACGATGCTGCATCTTTTTTTCTTTCTAACGGTATTAATATCTCATATGATAAAAAATGGATTTAGCAGGTTTACAATCTGAGGCGACGATATTCAGATAAGACTAATAATTGGCAAGAGATGATATGAAATAACTTACCAGAAATTTATGTCTAGTTTCAAGTTCTTCGAGTTTCAAAACCAAGGCACTTGAATTACTAATATCTTTTGGCTCAAATAACATTTGCTCTTCAATATACTCTATTTTTTCATTCAATAAATTTATATGGTCAATTAAGACATTTGGATTCTTGCGAATTAAATCAGGCATTCGTTTTGTACTGAAGGTACAATTTAATATAGAATATCTTCTAACAATTTGATCTTCTTGCAATTGTGTTAAACTAGGGCAAATATCACTTAGAATGTGTATATCCTATAAAGAAAAAAATATATTTAAGATATACAACTATATGATGAATTGTTAATTCAATGAAAAATGAAAACATACATGATTGTTTAAAGCATCTAATTTGACTAGAACTTTTAGAGGATTTTTTATAATATCTTTGGAGTAAAATCTTCTTAGGTGCAGACTTCTTAAAAATAGATTTCAACATTAGTTTGTACATGCAAAATATTTATAAATTTGTTTTAAAGAGGAATTTATCTTTGTCAAGTAACAACTTACAGCATATCAATATATTATTTCATATAAAATATTAAAACGCAAAATAAACTAATTCAATAAACAATATATTACAATTACTATGATTATTTATTTTATACAATTTAGAAATATTAAATCTGACGTATATAGATTCTATGTTTAGATTTTGATATTTAAATAAATTTTAATTTGTCACTAGAGTAAATACATAGGCATTGGATACGTCATTTTGCGCGGTATTATTTGAAAGAAGTTGAAACCAAGTGGATTTAAAATGTGTGTTTCAATCAGTGGCGTAGCTACCTAGGGGCTAGGCGGGGCAGTGCCCCGGGGCCCTCAAGCTCAGGGGGCCCTCGAATCCTTACCAGAAAATCTCGATCGAACTGCAACAATTCAGAATGAAATGATTGAGAGCTTGGGGACCAAACTCGAAACCCATCTACTACAACAAATTAGGGCTTCACCGTTTTTCGCCATCATAATGGATACGACACAGGACATATCGAAGGTAGATCAGCTAAGCATTGTTGTGAGGTATGCAGTAATAACCAGATCGGAAAATGGACAGCCATTTGATATAGAAGTAAAAGAAGTGTTTCTAGGCTTTTATGCAGCAATTAAACATGGAGCAGCAGATTTAGTCAACCAAGTGACTACATTATTTTACGACAAAATTATTGATTTAAAAAAATGTGTGGGGCAAGGTTATGATGGAGCCAGTGTGATGAGTGGTGTGTCCAATGGGGTACAAAAACATATTAAGGATATCCAGCCTAACGCGGAGTACGTACATTGTGCCACTCATAATTTAAATTTGGTGATAAATGATGCCGTTAGCAGTTGTGTGGAAATACAGATTTTTTTCGCAAAGTTGCAAGATTTGTATAACTTTTTCGGAAACAGCATCAAACGTTGGGATCTACTGTCAAAATTCACTGGCGAATCGGACACCACTCTTAGGGCCGGTTGTATGTCGCAAAGTAAATGCTTTTACCACTAACACATGGTAGATGGTAAATGGAGGGACTGGGATGGCCAATCAGATGCCAGGCACTGAAAGTTCCTGGCATCTGATTGGCCATCCCAGTCCCTCCATTTACCATCTACCATGTGTTAGTGGTAAAAAGCATTTACTTTGCGACATACAACCGGCTCTTAAAAAACTAAATCCGACTAGATGGTCCAGTAGGGTCAATACGATATCTGCAATAAAACTTCGTTTTTTGATATCATCAAAGCATTATCAGAAATAGTTATAAAGAGTCCTAATAAAGATGAGCGTAGTGAAGCAGAGAGTATTAAAACAAAAATGCTAAATTTCGAGTTCGTGTTGCTTTGCGAATTCATGCACAGTGTATTGAATGATATCAATTATGTATCCAAAACTTTACAAAAATGCGACATCAATTTGGGCGAGGCAAGTAAAGCTTTAGCAGAGACCAAAGCAAAGTTGCAAATTTATAGAAATGATTTCGAATTATTCAAGTGCAAAGCCAGTGAAACTGCAAGAAAATATGGTATAGATACCCATTTTCAAGAAAAAAGGCAAAGGAAAGTTAAAAAACATTTTGATGAATTAGCTGCTGATCACCGATTTCCAAACAGAGAAGAAATATTTAAAATTGAGATTTTCAATAATGTACTAGACACATTAATAGCTCAATTAAATACACGTTTTACTGGTATGAGTGCAGTCTGTCAAATATTCGATTTTCTAACACCAACATTTTTATTACATGTTGATGAAGCAACTTTATTACAAAAGTGTGACGAATTCCAAAGAAAATATTCAGATATAATAGGCCCTAGCTTTTCACTTCAATTTATTGATATTTACCAACTAGTATTACCTCAATTAACTCAAGCATGGACTGTTCACCAATTATGTAAGGAAATAATGAGCAAATATGGAGTGCTAGAATGCGACCTAACGGAAGTATTTACAGCAATGTTATTATTCTTTACAATTCCTGTCACTTCTGCAGCAGCTGAAAGGTCATTTAGCAAATAAAAATAATAAAAAATTATTAAAGAAAAAGTATGGGCCAAACTCGACTCCGACATTTATCGCTAATAGCAATTGAAAACAAAACCGCATCAAGCCTGAATTTAACCGAAGTCATTGATACTTTTGCGAAAACTAAAGCTAGGAAAAGATTGTAAATATAATTGTTATTTAGTCAGTTGGTAGCCTTGGTAGGTCCGACCTTTATATAATAAACCCTTGAATCTTTTCTATTTCGTTTTATTGCCCAATACCTACACCAAGTATTAATTGTAATTTATGTTGTTACTGTTTAATATTTTTATTACCTGCCCTACAGTGCACGAAAAAGAGCTGATGATAAAGTAGCTTAGCATTTTTAAAGTATTTGTATATTTAAAATTTTTACTTAATAAAACCTAACCGGTTTAGATAGCAGTGGGGCTCCATTTTTGATTTGCCCCAGGGCCCTTGGTTAGCTAGCTACGCCACTGGTTTCAATGAGGGACTTTCAAATAAGAAAAGAAATTCGTTCTTCTTAATCTTCTAATTAAAAATAAATAAATGAATAAATCTTTATTCCTCGACCTGCTTACAGGCACAAGTTCTTGGTGGCTAGGTCTTCCAAACATCAACACAATCTAGCTATAATAGATTAACAAACATCAATACAAATTAACTACAACAATTTAACAAATAATAAAAAGTACAAAAAAAAAAAGAAAAAATGGAAATGTATGTTCATTAACAAATAACATGACGCGCAAAAAACCCGATACCAGGAGCAAGCGATGCATTAGTCATAATTTGTTAAGGAAACCTGATCAAAACCTTAATAAGGATGGTATGACCCGAGGGGTGATCCGTGATTGGAAGTAGGTGTACACCTTTTTGGAAGTATTTGGAAGTGCTTGGAAATATTTGTAAGTACTTGGGAATATTTGGAAGTACTTGGAAATATTTCGAAGTACTTGGAAATATTTGGAAGTACTAGGAAATATTTGGAATTACTTGAAAATATTTGGAAGTACAAGTGGAAGTAGGTGTACAGCATATTAGGTCGCGGTTCACCCATCGTTATGACCTCTCTCTACCTCAGCTAATCTCTGCTTGTGAGAACTAAATAAATTTTGAACAACTCTCTAGGACTTGACAAAATTTATAATTGATTTAATCAGGAGACAGAGGACTCTATAATCCCAAGTAGGAATAAATAGACTGTTCCACAAATTAATGCCAGATCCTACAAATGTATGCAAACCTACATATTAATATCTGAATTAACTAACTTGTAGGTACCAGACCTATTTAAATTAATACCATTCTTCTCTAAATCCTTATAATCTAAATAACCATCTGAATCATCCTCATAACAAAAACCACCACTGGTTTCAACACCTATACTTCTAGTCCCAACCCTGGATTGACTACCCCTTTCAATCATATTAGCCCAAGAGCCCACGACGGCCAGACCTTCGTTATTTTATAAAAGCTGAAAGTTTTTCTGTGCATGTCCCCTATACAGGTAGGAACGACCAGCGACTATAGAGTTTGGGTTGTGGTTACTTTGGCAGGTAACAGGTAATAAAGGTGTATAAAATAGTACTTTAAATTCGTTAAAGTGTAAAGCTCAATTTTTTTATATTTTCTTCAGGATAACTTTATAAATCTCGTCATCCATTGCCGGACACTTATGACAGTTGCTACCCCCTGCTAGACACCCCTAAACTCAAGCTTGAGTTGTTTAACAAAAAAGAATTTAGTCTTTTTGATTTTAAGTCGATTCTTCCACGTTTTCAGTAGAGGTTGCCATTAATAGTCAAAACAACAAAAATGGAATGCAATAAGGTTATTCCTCTAGTATTAGACAAGAATCGATGTTTATTTTTGATTTTAAGTCGATTCCTCCATGTCTTCACCAATGGTTATCAATAATAACCGAAATGTCAAAAATCTATGTAAAAACCATTAAAACTGTCCGCCTATTGAGGTAACATTTTTTTATAGGTCGCCAAGTAACATATATAAAATTTATCTTTTATATTATAACAAAAGTATAATTATAATTTATTAAAGTTTAGGGGTGTCTGGCAGGGGGTAGCAACTGTCATAAGTGTCCGGCAATGGATGACGAGATTTATAAAGTTATCCTGAAGAAAATATAAAAAAATTGAGCTTTACACTTTAACGAATTTAAAGTACTATTTTATACACCTTTATTACCTGTTACCTGCCAAAGTAACCACAACCCAAACTCTACAGTCGCTGGTCGCTCTTACCTGTATAGGGGACATGCACAGAAAAACTTTCAGCTTTTAGAAAATAACGAAGGTCTGGCCGTCGTGGGCTCTTGATCTATCTATATTATCTAAAAAAATAATTAATATTTTAAAAATAAACAAAATATTTACCTTAGCAACGCAGAGATTTCCTTATTCCAACCTAATTTCAAAACCAACCCTTAATTAGAGAGACATATGTCGCTTCTTCTTGGAAATCTTGTTTCAGATTTCGGGGTCGTAGCTCTCCTTCCATCTTTTCTTTGGCCTACCTCTGTTTTTGAACCCCCTTTGGTTAATTGAAATTATTTATTATTTTATTATTGTGTTATGCAAGCTTTTGTGAACCTCCAGATAAATGAACTTGATTAAATAATATATTTTTCTTTCTTATTTATAAATACTAATCAAGATAAGTTTCTCGGCATGAGGGACATTCGCGGAGAGGAAATCTCATATATTTTATTTATTTATTTATCCAGAAAAAACACAACATACAATATGTCATGTCCTATAGAGTTGAGAAGTTCATAGGACCGGATTAATCTTATTGTTTTTAAAGAATTTTTTAAAATTATTTTTCTAAATTCACCAAATTGCTGGTACTGTCTTCAGTTTTGGAATAAATTTATCTTTTAACTTATTCAAATTTAATATATACAACATATCTACCTATGTATATACGTATGCATAAATATACGCTCCTCCATAGCTCAAGACTCCGAAAACAATTATTATTTTATTAGTATTAAATAAATAATTTTAATATTAAATAATATCCTTCTTCTGTCTTTTAGCTTTTAATTATTGGTGCAGATTATTTTAAAAATCTTTTTAACATCATGGGAATATTGAGGGTAGAGAACTGGTTGGTTTTATAAAATTTCAATTAAAATAAAATTACTAAGCTCGCCTGGAAGGATAGCGAAGCCTGCCTGCTGAGTCGCCTAGTATTAAATTCAAGAAAATATAAATAAATATCTGCTTATTGAGCTTAAAACATTTCGAGACTTGAGGAAAATCATTTTAAACCTTGATTTGTTTTCTGTCTCTCAGTGAGTTGTGTGGATTCCAATACCCTCGATAACTCAAGAAAGGAAAGTCGTAGAATGTTTTTGAAGTTATACTTCTTTTGGCGAGTTATGGAAAAATGGTTGAGAGTGAATTTTTACGATGCTTGCGCACATTGACATCTTAGGCACAGTAGAACTGTTGTGTAGTTGTACAGTGCCTTTGGATTTTCTCTCTTTATCTCAAAAGTGGGTCGTAGGGAAAAAATTACTCTTATTAAAATGAAAGCTTATAAAATTTGATATAAGATTGCATATATTTAATTTTAATCTATTCCTTATGGTTTTTGAGATATTCGTCCGCGAATATCGTTAATGTATGAAAAAAATAAAATTGACTGTTTTTCGTCAAACTTTTGTCTCTAGCACCTCCCCTTTCGTTTTACAGTAAAAGTCCTCTGAAAAAGAGGTTGTAGATAATTCAATTTTCTTTTAAAATGATATATACTACTACATTTACGATTTTATCTTTAAATCGTCTGGAGCTATAGAAATTTAAAAATTTGTCGATTAATACATTTTGTTAGAAAACCCCCACTAGACGAGTATATAGGGGGTTTCAGCTTACAATAATTGCGGGAATAGATTTTTTTCGGATCATTTGGCAAGGTGTGGGTATGCCAAATCTAAGATTGCGACCTCGAGAGTGTGGGGGACAACTTTTGGTGGCCGAAAAACCTCGAAATTTTCGGACTTTCCAGTTTTTCGCTTATAACTCGAAAACAGTCCATATTTTATAAACACCTCTATACCACTCTATACATTTTTAAACTAGATTATATTTGCTACAATTTAAACAAAGTTTCATCTTAATTGGATAATGGTAACCAATGAGGTTAAAGTTTTAAAAAACTGCAATTTTTCCAAAAAATCTCAGTTTTTCCTTCATAAAATGAAAACCACTCATCCTAGAAACTTGATTTCTATTTCATTCTCTAGGATATCTTATTGACTTACCATATACAACTTGGCCGCTCTCTTTTATTTAATATTTAATAAAATTATTTATAATCATGCAGGGGGTGGGGGGGGGGTTAGTTTTTCTATTTTTAGATTACCTACTGTGGGCCCACTGATTATGTACCTATACAAAATTTGATTGAGTTTGGCAGAAGGGCCTAGATTTTCATTTTTTGACACCCCCCCCCATATTGGGCGGTTAGTTTTTGCATTTTTAGACTTCTAGGGTCCCACTGATTATGTATACAAAATTTGGTTGAGTTTGCTCAAATGGCCTAGATTTTTAATTTATAACCCCCCCCCCCCCTCCACCCGCTTAATTTTGGGTCGATATACACCAAAATTTAATCAGCTCTTAATCTCAATGGACCAACAATGGTATACAAAATTTGGTTGAGTATGGTACAAGAGCCTGGATTTTCATTTTTTGACCCTATACTCCCCCCATTTTGGGCGGTTAGTTTTTGCATTTTTAGAATTCTGGGAGCTCACGGATTATGTATACAAAATTTGGTTGAGCTAGGTATAAAGGCCTATATTTTCATTTTTTGACCCTACACCCCATCCTTCTCATTTTGGGCGGTTAGTTTTTGCATTTTTAGTCTTCTGGGGGTCCACTGATTATGTATACAAAATTTGGTTGAATTTGCTCAAAATGGTCTAGATTTTTAACTTTTAACCCCACCCCCCCTTAATTTTGGCTCAATATGCACCAAAATATAATCAGCTCTTTATCTCAATGCACCAAAACTACGCGTGGAATTTGGTTTCGATATTCCCACTAGTTTTTCAGCTAGCTCGTCCAAAAAAATTGATAACGCACAGACTAACAGACAACCAGACAGACTAACAGACATTTTGACAAAACAATTATTATCTCGAAAAATATAATTTTTTCGATGTTCACTTATTAGGGGCTTTTTTTGTAGAGCGATATGCCATATGGTTTCGATCAATTTTTTTAATCAAAATAGTTTCAGCCGTTTTTGAAATATTTCGAAAAAATAATCTGACTTGTTCTGATGTGGCCATCCACTTGACTTTACCATACAGCCTGGCCCCTAAAATTACTTATAATCATATAGGGGGGGGGGGTTAGTTTTTGCATTTTTATACTTCTGGTCCCACTGATTATGTATACGAAATTTGGTTGCGTTTGGTAAATGGCAAAGATTTTTAATTTTTAACCCCCCCCCCCCTCCACCCGCTTAATTTTGAGTCGATATACACTAAAATCTAATCAGCTTTTAATCTCAATGGACCAACAATGGTATACAAAATTTGGTTGAGTATGGTACAAGATCCTGGATTTCCATTTTTGACCTATACCCCCCCATTTTGGGCGGTTAGTTTTTGCATTTTTAGACTTCTGGGGGCCCACGGATTATGTATACAAAATTTGGCTGAGTTTGGTACAAAAGCCTATATTTTCATTTTTTGACCCTACACCCCATCCTTATATTTTGGGCGGTTAGTTTTTGCATTTTTAGTCTTCTGGGGGTCCACTGATTATGTATACAAAATTTGGTTGAATTTGCTCAAAATGGTCTAGATTTTTAACTTTTAACCCCCACCCCCCCTTAATTTTGGCTCAATATGCACCAAAATATAATCAGCTCTTTATCTCAATGCACCAAAACTACGCGTGGAATTTGGTTTCGATATTCCCACTAGTTTTTCAGCTAGCTCGTCCAAAAAAAATTGATAACGCACAGACTAACAGACAACCAGACAGACTAACAGACATTTTGACAAAACAATTATTATCTCGAAAAATATAATTTTTTTCGTCAAACTTTTGTCTCTAGCACCTCCCCTTTCGTTTTACAGTAAAAGTCCTCTGAAAAGAGGTTGTAGATAATTCAATTTTCTTTAAAAATGATATATACTATACATTTACGATTTTATCTTTAAATCGTCTGGAGCTATAGAAATTTAAAAATTTGTCGATTAATACATTTTGTTAGAAAACCCCCACTAGACGAGTATATAGGGGGATTTCAGCTTACAATAATTGCGGGAATAGATTTTTTTTCGGATCATTTGGCAAGGTGTGGGTATGCCAAATCTAAGATTGCGACCTCGAGAGTGTGGGGGACAACTTTTGGTGGCCGAAAAACCTCGAAATTTTCGGACTTTCCAGTTTTTCGCTTATAACTCGAAAACAGTCCATATTTTATAAACACCTCTATACCACTCTATACATTTTTAAACTAGATTATATTTGCTACAATTTAAACAAAGTTTCATCTTAATTGGATAATGGTAACCAATGAGGTTAAAGTTTTAAAAAACTGCAATTTTTCCAAAAAATCTCAGTTTTTCCTTCATAAAATGAAAACCACTCATCCTAGAAACTTGATTTCTATTTCATTCTCTAGGATATCTTATTGACTTACCATATACAACTTGGCCGCTCTCTTTTATTTAATATTTAATAAAATTATTTATAATCATGCAGGGGGTGGGGGGGGGGGGTTAGTTTTTCTATTTTTAGATTACCTACTGTGGGCCCACTGATTATGTACCTATACAAAATTTGATTGAGTTTGGCAGAAGGGCCTAGATTTTCATTTTTTGACACCCCCCCATATTGGGCGGTTAGTTTTTGCATTTTTAGACTTCTAGGGTCCCACTGATTATGTATACAAAATTTGGTTGAGTTTGCTCAAATGGCCTAGATTTTTAATTTATAACCCCCCCCCCCCCTCCACCCGCTTAATTTTGGGTCGATATACACCAAAATTTAATCAGCTCTTAATCTCAATGGACCAACAATGGTATACAAAATTTGGTTGAGTATGGTACAAGAGCCTGGATTTTCATTTTTTGACCCTATACTCCCCCCCCCCCATTTTGGGCGGTTAGTTTTTGCATTTTTAGAATTCTGGGAGCCCACGGATTATGTATACAAAATTTGGTTGAGCTAGGTATAAAGGCCTATATTTTCATTTTTTGACCCTACACCCCATCCTTCTCATTTTGGGCGGTTAGTTTTTGCATTTTTAGTCTTCTGGGGGTCCACTGATTATGTATACAAAATTTGGTTGAATTTGCTCAAAATGGTCTAGATTTTTAACTTTTAACCCCCACCCCCCTTAATTTTGGCTCAATATGCACCAAAATATAATCAGCTCTTTATCTCAATGCACCAAGAACTACGCGTGGAATTTGGTTTCGATATTCCCACTAGTTTTTCAGCTAGCTCGTCCAAAAAAAATTGATAACGCACAGACTAACGACAACCAGACAGACTAACAGACATTTTGACAAAACAATTATTATCTCGAAAAATATAATTTTTTCGATGTTCTCTTATTAGGGGCTTTTTTTGTAGAGCGATATGCTATATGGTTTCGATCAATTTTTTTAATCAAAATAGTTTCAGCCGTTTTTGAAATATTTCGAAAAAATAATCTGACTTGTTCTGATGTGGCCATCCACGTTGACTTTACCATACAGCCTGGCCCCTAAAATTACTCTATAATCATATAGGGGGGGGGGGGTTAGTTTTTGCATTTTTATACTTCTGGTCCCACTGATTATGTATACGAAATTTGGTTGCGTTTGGTAAATGGCAAAGATTTTTAATTTTTAAACCCCCCCCCCCTCCACCCGCTTAATTTTGGGTCGATATACACTAAAATCTAATCAGCTTTTAATCTCAATGGACCAACAATGGTATACAAAATTTGGTTGAGTATGGTACAAGATCCTGGATTTCCATTTTTTGACCCTATACCCCCCCCATTTTGGGCGGTTAGTTTTTGCATTTTTAGACTTCTGGGGGCCCACGGATTATGTATACAAAATTTGGTTGAGTTTGGTACAAAAGCCTATATTTTCATTTTTTGACCCTACACCCCATCCTTATATTTTGGGCGGTTAGTTTTTGCATTTTTAGTCTTCTGGGGGTCCACTGATTATGTATACAAAATTTGGTTGAATTTGCTCAAAATGGTCTAGATTTTTAACTTTTAACCCCCCCCCACCCCCCTTAATTTTGGGTCAATATGCACCAAAATATAATCAGCTCTTTATCTCAATGCACCAAAACTACGTGTGGAATTTGGTTTCGATATTCCCACTAGTTTTCAGCTAGCTCGTCAAAAAAGTAGTTGATACACTTGCACAGACTAACAGACAACCAGACGAGAGCTAACAGACATTTTGACAAAACAATTATTATCTCGAGAAAATATATCATTTTTACGATTGTTCACTTATTAGGGGCTTTTTTTGTAGAGCGATATGCCATATGGTTTCGATCAATTTTTTTAATCATAACATAGATTTCAGCCGTTTTTTGAGATATTTCGAAAGAAATAAGCTGACTTGTTCTGATGTGGCCATCCAGTTGACTTCTACCATATGCAGCCTGGCCCCTAAAATTACTTTTATAATCATCATACGGGGGGTTAGTTTTTTGCATTTTTAGACTTCTGGGGAGTCCACTGATTATGTATACAAAATTTGGTTGAGATTGCTCACATGGTCTAAATTTTTAATTTCTAACACGCCCCCCCCCACCTCACCCCCCTTAATTTTGAGCCGATATGCACCAAAATCTATTCAGCTCCTAATCTCAATGGACCAAAACTACGTGTGAAATTTGGTTTTGATATTCACACTTGTTTTTGAGCTAGCTCGTCCAAAAAATTTGGTAACGCACAGACTAAAACTAACTAGCTAACAGACTAAAAGACATTTTGACAAATCGACTTTAAACCAAAAATAGCGATTGATTCTCATCTAATACATGAGGAATAACCATTCTATATTGGATTTTTGACGTTTCGGTTTTTATTGATAACCATTGCTGAAGACATAGAGGAATCGACTTTAAACCAAAAATAGCGATTGATTCTCATCTAATACTTGAGGAATAATCATTCTATATTGGATTTTTGACATTTCGATTTTTATTGGTAACCATTGCTGAAGACATGGAGGAATCGACTTAAAATCAAAAATAGCCATCGATTCTCATCTAATACTTGAGGAATAACAATTCTACATTAGATTTTTGACGTTTCGATTATTATTGGTAACCATTGCTGAAGACATGGAGAATCGACATCAAAAATAACGATCGATTCTTATCTAATACTAGAGGAATAACCTTATTGCATTCCATTTTTGATGATTTGACTATTAATGGCAACCTCTACTGAAAACGTGGAAGAATCGACTTAAAATCAAAAAGACTAAATTCTTTTTTAGAAAACAACTCAAGTTTGAGAATAGATGGCTATTTTTGATTTTAAATCGATTTCTCTGTGTTCTTCATTAATGGTTACTAATAATAACCGAAATGTCAAAAATCGAATGTAGAATGGTTATTCCTCGACTGTTAAATGAGAATCGATCATTATTTTTGAATTAAAGTCAACATGAACTGCAAATTGCAAGTGATATCTGATTAATAATAAAGGAATAAACATATTAATATTTCAAATGAATTTGGATAAAGTTTAGCAACGATCCCTTGCAGTTTATTTTTATTTTTTACCAACAAAGAGAATAAATTATTTGATCTAGTACTGCTATTCTAAAGAGAATAAACTTTAATTTTTCCTATACTAAATGCAAGTCAGATCAACTTAAATATTAACTTTGTGGGGAACACATTCACCCACAATAAGACTTCAAGAGAGCGCGGGAGCTCCCGTCAACACCAGCGCCACCAAGCCGGCGGAAGCCGCGCGCATAGCATCGGTACTAGACCAGCGTCCATCCGGCCAGACATCAAAGACTCCCATCTGGTGAATACAGTTATCCAGTTATCCAGTCATCAGTTACCAGAGAGGCACCAGTATCGCTTCGAAACAACTTGTACATATTTCTTAACTTTTGTAAATAAAGATATTATTAAAGGAAGCTTTGTTTGAGAATTATTTCACCCCGAAATATCACTCCAGCTCACGCAGATCCTTCAACTTCATTCAATATAAAATAACTTTAAACTTCAATAAAAATTCAATATTATTATCTCAAACCAGGGAGGTAGGGAGGGAAGGCTAGCTCGAGAAAGTGTCTCCACCTGACGTCACCAGCCGCCATCTTGGGATTGGGTAGAATAGAGAATGCCCATAAGAGCAATGCTAATATTTATATAGTTTAAACTATATATTTTTAAATAAAAAGGTTCTTAAATAGAACATATATATAAATAAATATTCAAAAATGTTATTTCTTAGATCTGCAATGAATTTAAATAGCTACTTTCAGTAAAAATTTGATAAAACAAAGAGCGCACTCGTACCCATTATTAGGTAGATTTCGAAGAAATATACCTATTGGGCTCACTCTCATGTGCAACTTCCGAAAAATTCCATTATAGTTTCTCCGATCATGGTCCCTAGACCTCAAAACCACCCTCCGTTCAAAAGTTTATATATATATGTATGTATCCCAATTTTGTATGTGCGCTGCAGGCCGCAACATTCAACCGATTACAATAAAATTTGGCACTAAATTCAGTCTTGATGTAAACAAGAACGGAGTAGTTTTTGGCGACTTCAGCCCTAAAGGGGTGGAAATGGTAGGTGATTGAAATCTTAAAAAATTCAGTACAACGTTAATATGCCTGATACCAGTTTGGTTGCAGATGCCTAATATTCTGATAATTAATCTCTACAACTTTTGTCTGAATTTTTTTTATAAGAACAATCTAAAAGGGGGTAGAACAATAGGGTTCGAAATCTAATCTAAACTGAAGGGAGGGTTCCTTCGTAAAAGATTAAACATTTTTTTATTAAATACTAAATATAAGGGAGGAAATATGTGTATTGTAAAGTTATGTGGATGAGCAAATGATTTTTATTTATTTATTAAACCAATGTTTTTTACACAATTCAAAGATTAAGAATTAATTAAGTTATAAAACAAATAAAAAAATTTAAATATATATTATAGAAATACCAAAAATATAGTTTTTAAATCAGGTACAATTGTAAGAAAAAGCGAAAACAATTAAACACATGAATGGGTTATTTAACAATTTTTAAATATATATTATAAAAATAACTAAAATATAGTTTTTAAATCAGGTACGATTGTAAGAAAAAGCGAAAACAATTAAACACATGAATGGGTTATTTAACATTTTTTAAATATATATTATAAAAATAACTAAAATATAGTTTTTAAATCAGGTACGATTGTAAGAAAAAGCGAAAACAATTAAACACATGAATGGGTTATTTAACAATTTTTAAATATATATTATAAAAATAACTAAAATATAGTTTTTAAATCAGGTACGATTGTAAGAAAAAGCGAAAACAATTAAACACATGATGGGTTATTTAACAATATTGGGACGGCTGCCAATCTTGTCTTCGTACAGCGGCTACCCATAGCGCTCTTCTTTCGGGCTTTTTGGGAAATCTAAAACATTTGGTCAATTTTAAAAATCATCTTTTCTTTAATAATTTTCATCAATATTTGTATGTGTAATAAAAAATTTTTGTTAACAGCATCATTTGTGCAAAAATAAAATAAACTCACATAATTTTTATTAATTACTAATGTAGCAGTAGAAGTTTTTATTTTTATGATTGATTTTATTAGGATTTGAAATGTTATTAAAATCACATATAATTAACTATAATTATTTATTCGTGTTCAATAAATAATCTTAGTTAATTATGTGTGATTTTAATAAAATTTCAAATCCTAATATTTATTAAGTTTAATAATAGTTTAATAAATTATGCTATGTACTTACTTGTGAAAAGTTATTTTTTTTCTGATTCAGCTTCATTTCGTAGCCTTTTGCTTTTGAGAATAAAGCTATTTAGTGCATCCATACGCTGAACATGATACTGGCATAATTAAATATTTATTTAAAAACGTTCACTTTGTTCTTGAATACTTTATTTTTAGTAAAAATTTTCCGAATTAATATTTGGAACACGAGAAATAGAATAAATACCCGTAAAGTAAGTCAATTAACCTAACTCTAGTGTCAAAAAACTTGAAACTTGTTTATTGTTTTTAAGGAAAATTAAAATATATACAGTCTAATCTAAAACATAAACAATTTTAATAAAAAACAAAAAATATATGAAGAAAATCAAACTTGTTTTTTATCACTGTTAATAATAAAAAGAACCGTCTTAAAGATGGATACTATTAACATACGTTCAGATGGGAAGAGAAGCTTTTGAACCAATCCCAAGATGGCGGCTGGAGGGGAAATGCCTGTCCTGACTGGAGACACCCCCACTCCTGCTTTTCTAGCCTAGCTGTTCCTCCTTAGCTCCTTGTCTCAAACCAATTTTAATTAAATTCTTAATTGATAAATTCAAATTCAAAAATTGTAACATAAAATTAAATTTTTTCTTTTAAATTAATAAAATTTCGATTTGTCATAAAAAACTAATCGGATTTCGCATATCTTTATTTATCTGTGTAACCTCTTGTGTGATCCCGCCACTCAAAACTTAGTTTTAAGCACGAAGTAGGAAAGGCTATAGGAGACCTCAAAATACTAGTCGAAAGATAAACCAAGTCCGTTGTAACCCTAATTTGAAAGCTCACTTGAACGGCTCAGACACCCCCCGCTTCCAAATTTATTTAAGATCTATTCAGGGCAAGTGAGCATACACGTGTATGACATGTACATGACTAATTCATCTCTGGATCTGTGCGGGTTCTAAACCACGCAGAACTGCACGATTTCCTGGTGGATTGGTCCAAAATCGTGTTCAGTATATATCATTAAAAAAAAAATTGAATGATCTACAATCTCTTTTCAAAGGATTTATACTGTAAAACGAAAGCCTGAAAATTTGACGAAAAACATAGGAAATTTCATTTTTTTTCATACATTAACGATATTCGTGGGCGAATATCTCAAAAACCATTAAATATAAACAATATCATATTAAATTTTATAAGCTTTCATTTTAATAAAAGTAATTTTTGCCTTACGATCCACCGTTTTTGAGATAAAAGCGAAAAACAAAATAAATGGACATTTCCACCCCTCCCAACCCTAAAGCTGGTAGCTAGGAGTGGGGACTTTTAGTATTTTTACCTCCTAACTACCCCAAACACATTCCATAAGAAAAAAATTCTACCTGCTTCAATGTTTCTTATACCCCCTTTTTGAGCGTTCCTTGACTGGAATCGTGCATGAAAAAAGTGAGTTTTTTGCTTCTTTTTTTTGGAAATATCTGAAACTATTTTGATTAAAAAAATTGAGCGAAACCATGGCATTACGGTCTACAAAAAAGCCCTAATAAGTGAACATCGAAAAAATTATGTTTTTCGAGATAATAATTGTTTTGTCAAAATCCCTTTTAGTCTGTGCGTTAGCAAATTTTTGTGGACGAGCTTGCTCAAAAACTAGGGTGAATATCAAAACCGAATTTCACACGTAGTTTTGGTGCATTGAGATAAAGAGTTGATTAGATTTTGGTGCATATCGACCCAAAATTAAGGGGGATGGATGGGGGGGGGGGGGGGTTAAAAATTAAAAACCTAGACCATTTTGAGCGAACTCAACCAAATTTTGTATACATAATCAGTGGACCCCAGAAGACTAAAAATGCAAAAACTAACCGCCCAAAATAGGGAGGGGGTTGGGGTGTAGGGTCAAAAAATGAAAATATAGGCCCTTGTACCAAACTCAACCAAATTTTGTATACATAATCAGTGGCACCCCATAAATCTAAAAATGCAAAAACTAAACACCCATAATGGGGGGGGATATAGAGTCAAAAAACTAAAAAACTAGGGCCTTTTTTCAAACTGAACTAAATTTTATATACATAATCCGTGGGCCCACAAAAGTCTAAAAATGCAAAAACTACCCTCTCCCTACATGATTATAAATAATTTTATTAAATATTAAATATAATTGAGGGGCCAGGTTATATGGTAAAGTCAAGTAGCCCCATGGCTAGCAAGTGGGCCCTCGGCGGCCGAGGATGGGCCTTGCAGCTAGTTGAAAAGAAAGAAAAATTGTTTTATGTGAATGTGCCAAATATTTTTTAAAATTTATGTTTCCGATAATCTTCAATGGTAACGAAGATGACAAAAAATTTAGACGATTGTGTGGCATGACTATTTGGTGAGTAGGTAAACTATTTATACATGTTTGTTCTGGAATTGTAATTGTTTTTTTGTAACTTGATATTAAAAATGTTCTTATAATTGTAGAAGCCCTGAAGAAGTCGGAAAGTCGACGAAACGTTGGCTAATAAATAAACAAGTCACACATAAAAACTTGTCCTTATTTTCCTATTATAAACTTTCAAATTAATACAAATTATGGATGGAAATGATAAAAATAGTTATTAGATTAGGTATTAATTATTGTTTTTAAAATACTGCATTCATTTAATATTTACCTTTAAAGATATTTTTTATTTTTTTAGAAATTGGAAAAAATATAGGTATCACAATTATTTTTCACAATGAATATTGATTAGAACGAACTGGAAAGCCAAGTATTTATTTTTTCACTAAGAAAAATGAACAAAAATTGCAGACATTTATTTTTCCATAGGATATTATAAAATTATGTATTTATTTTCAAAAGAGTTAGGCTTAAGGTAGTTCTTTCACAAATTCAAAAATTCAATAAGTTTTTGAAACTTGGAATATAAGTCATTAAAAGTATAATAAACACACTGTTAAAATTTGAAGACGATTTACCACACCAAACATGAAATAATTGCAATTAAAAATTACATTTTTTACATAGGGTAGATAGGGAAAAGGTGGGGATATGATCATTATTTTATTTTTTTTCATTGGAGGACTTTCACCATCTTGATGAAAAACTAATATTTGTAAGAATAATATATTCGGAGTAACTTAAAAAAAAAATATAAATTATTTACCACGTAGTTTTGATAAAAAACATATTTGGGCGATTATTTTTATTGCAGAGAATATAAGCACAATGGCTTGGAAACGATCCGGCAAGTAAGTGTGTATCCTTATAGAGATTTCGTAGTGTGACTGTTACAGTCATATTAAAAAAACATAACCTAAAAGTTCCGTTCATATTTATAGAGTGGTAACGAGGCTAAAACTTTTTGTGCGGATTGTCGCGAAAGAACCTCCTTAATACGTTAAAAATGTTAACTACGCATTTATTCATGAGGAAGCCATTTTTTAAAATCGTGGTTCCAAAATGCGGTCCAAAAATTGCTTTACCACTAATTTAAATGAGATGATTGTTTTTATCCAAATGTTCATTTATAAAACCATTACATCCAAATGAATACTCTTGTATTTGATTTATTATATTACAAATTCCTTTAATTATGTTTCATCATTAATTAGAAGAGATTGCGCTGCATTATTGACAGGCGTAGAATCAGATGTGGTATAGCATGTGTTCCTAAAAGCTCTTTGGTCTTTTGAAGGTAAGACCCATCGATGTAAAACTGGCGATATCAAATCGGGATTAATGGTGGCTGGATCTTGAGCTCCCGTTAAGAAACTGACCACCAAACCTACTATAATGACAACTATGGTTCCAATAGGGGTGTACAAATAAAATGAGATCATATAAAGTGGGAATAGTCCTTCAGAAGCTTCAGTAGTAGATTTCCAAGATGTTCCAACTGAAGTGCTGCTGGAATAAAAAAATAATTACGAACATTATTCAAACAACTTTTTATTTTAACTTACTGATTCTCAAAAGACGATATAGAATATCGACTATCATAGATGGTTTCATCAAGGGAAGTCTCGTTAAAGGGGATCCAATTACAACCATCGATATTAAGAGGTTTCTTTGAAAAACGAAGATCTCCCTTTGCAATGGCCAACTGAGCTCCGATGATCATCCAAGCCGTAAAAGCAAAGCTAGTTAATGTTCCAATCATTGCTCCCTAAAATAATAAATTGTCAAAAGAAAATACTCCAATAAATTAATTTTTTTTAATTACTTTATAATTTGCCCATGGAAATAGCATTCCTAAGGTAAAAAGACCTAGAACAGGTCCACAAGTGATTGAATTGATAGAAATAGATATTTGGGCTAAATGTCCAAGTTTATCAACGGCAAATGCCATTATGATGGTAATAATTCCGACAACCAACACAATCCCTTTCATCCAATACCCTGCTCTTTCTTCAGCACTTTTTCTTGGCAACATTTTGGATATAAAGTCTTCAAAAATTATACCTGATATCGTGTTTAAATATGAAGACATAGAACTAAAAATTAATTAATATAATTTTTTAATTCAAAATGATGGAATAAATTTTTTTTTGGTACTAACCTAAGTGCAGCACTAAATAATCCAGCTAGAAATACTCCTGGAAAACCTGATATGGTTCTTCCAACATCCATAACAAAAAATGGAAAAAGCTGATCCAGGCGATTTATTCTCTGTTGAAAATAATTCAGATTACTATTTTCGCTTCAAAGTACAAATTTTAATATTTACCTTTGTTGTCAGAGGGTCACAATCATGATATTTTGCAAATAAAAGCATCCCAATCAGCAACACTAACAATTTACAAAAAGCGACTCCTATGCAAAATATGAGGATAGCTCTAGAATAAATAAAAATTTACAAAGGCACTTATAAGATTTTAAAATCTCTTGCTAAAATTATAATTTCTTACATTCTGGACTTTCTCAATGAAGAGACGGCTAAATATCTTTGCACCATGGTTTGATTTAGTTGTAATGACAACCAGTAAAATGAAATTCCTATGAATACATTCCAAAATGTGTTTCTTTCTAAGGGATTTGGGTTCATATTGAAAAATTCCAAACGACCTCCCTTTTCATTTATTTCCCATATCGTTTTAAGACTGCCCATTGTTTGGAATCCTAAGAATATTATAACAATTAGTGAGCCCATTATTATCACCTGCTGTAGAGTATCTGCCCAAATTACTCCTTTAAAACCACCCTAGAATATCGTAAGAATATGTATTAGTTAATATTTATTTATTTTTTCGAAATTGTTTATCTAAAAATTAATAGATTCGGTCGCTCTATAGATACTCACCACCATAGTATAAAAGATACAAATTAAACTTATTGTTGGAATGATGTAGTAGAGTTTTACACCGCTTACTGCAAAAATAAAAGTAGCATATAATATGAATTACAATTTGTAGATCAATTTTAGTTTAAAACAGATTTGTAATAACCTTGATTAAATCCAAGTGAAGGAGCATAAATTACTACCGGAATAGCCATTATCTGCAAAATTAGATAGACTCATCAAAAACATTTTAATGGTTAAAATTTACAACTCTAGGGGCAAGCAAGAAATTTTGTTTAAGCGGAAATTGGATTGAGAGGTACGTAATGTCAGGAAATTCTAATGGTTTTTACATTAAAGTGTAAATAAAAGGGAGAACGCCATTTACACAAAAAATGAATTAATTTTTAGATATTTTTGAAACAACATTTAAACCAAATGTAAAATGATTCCAAAAAGATTTTTAAAATTTCTAGGTTTATTTTTACTTTACCATACAGGGTATGGTAAAGTATTGTAATCATGTATGAAAAAAAGTGGTGTTTTTCCTTCTATTTTTCGAAATATCTCAAAAACGGCTTAAACTAATTTGATTTATAAAATTGAGTGAAACCATGGTATTTGGTTCTACAAAAAAGCCCTAATAAGTGAACATCGAAAAAATTATATTTTTCGAGATAATAATTGTTTTGTCAAAATGTCTGTTAATCTATCTGGTTACTGGTTGTCTGTTAGGTAGTTAGTCTGTGCGTTACCAAATTTTTATAGACGTGCTAGCTTAAAAGCTACTGGGAATATCAAAACCTAATTTTACACGGAGTTTTGGTCCAATGAGATTAAGAGCTGATTAGATTTTGGTGCATATTGACGCCAACGCGGGGGGGTGGAGGGGGGGGGTTACAAATTAAAAATCTAGGTTATTTTAGCAAACTCAACCAAATTTTGTATACATAATCAGTGGGACCCCAGAAGACTAAAAATTCAAAAACTAACCGCCCAAAATGATGAGGGGAGGGGGTCAAAAAATGAAATTCTATGCTCTTGTACCAAACTCAATCATATTTTGTATACATAATCAGTTGGTCCCCAGGAGTCTAAAAATTCAAAAACTAACCCCCCCCCCTACATGATTATAAATAATTTTAAGGGCCCGGTTGTATGGTAAAGTCAAGTGGATGGCCACATCAGAACACATCAGCTTATTTTATCCCACAATTTGAATAATTTCGAAAATTATTTTTATTTATTTAATATTATTATTATTATTATATAGGTGTTTTAGGGCGCATCAACGACAAGGGTTATTAGCGCCTCAAATACAAGACAACCTAGAAACGTCTTAAATAAATAGTATCATAGACAAATAAAATAACAAGATAAATTTTATAAAATAACAACAAAATAGACCTATACAAAATAACAACAAAGATAATACTATATAAAATAACAACAAAATAGACCTATACAAAATAACAACAAAGATAATCTATATAATAAAAATGAATTTCTTTTTCTTTGTAAGCGCAGATCTCTCAAATGCCTGGGCCGATTTGGCTAATTTTTTTTTAAATGTTCATAATAGTCCATTTCAGGTTAATATGTAAAAAAAAATCCGAAAAGTTGCCCGAAAAATTGGAAAATTCACGGAAAACTGAAACCAAATCTGAATTGCCAACATAGCTTGCCAAACAATAAAATAACTAAATAGCAAACTAACTTTGTGTTGGCAGCCCTATCTGTCACATTTTTGAGATGTTTCTTAATAGCATAGATAAAAGAGATCTAACCACATTATCGTTGAAGAAGAATTTAATAATGCAACAAAGATTTAAAAACTATCTATTTTTTTTAAAGTACATTAAAAAAATAAAATAAACTGCAACGGATCGTTGCTAAACTTTATCCAATGTACTATCTTATTCTAAAATAAAGTACTTTTTAAAATAAAATTTTACAAAAAACTATATAAGTATGACCTTTTTTGTGGTCCTCAAGGTACTTAATTACAATGAATTTTAAATCCCACAAATATTAATTTGACAATTAAATTGATGAACTCAAAAATTGTTATTTAGTTAAATAAACTGCAACGGATCGTTGCTAAACTTTATCCAAATTCATTTGAAATATTAATATGTTTATTCCTTTATTATCAATCAGATATCACTTGCAATTTGCAGTTCATGTTGACCATGCGCGGATCCAGGGGGGGCGATGGGGGCGACCGCCCCCCCCTTAAGCATTGGAGATCAATATTTTTTATATGTTTATTTTTTTTATATATATCATTAAATTTTAAAATTGAAGAAAATAAAGTTCTATGTGGGGGGGGGGCGTCTTTGCCCCCCCCCCCGCTTGGACAATTCGACCGCGACACACTTCCGAGATCAAAAGTAGATATACCGGCGACCGCCCCCCCCCCCCCACCCAAATCAGAGGTCTGGATCCGCGCCTGATGTTGACTTTATTTCAAAAATAATGATCGATTCTCATTCAAGAGTCGAGGAATAACAATTCTACATTCGATTTTTGACGTTTCGGTTTTTATTGGTAGCCATTGGTGAAGACATGGAGGAATCAACTTAAAATCAAAAATAGCAATCGATTCTTATCTAATACTTGAGGAATAATAATTCTACATTAGATTTTTGACCCTTCGATTATTATTGGTAACCATTGCTGAAGACATGGAGGAATCGACTTAAAATCAAAAATAACGATCGATTCTTATCTAATACTAGAGGAATAACCTTTTGCATTCCATTTTTGATGTTTTGACTATTAATGGCAAGCTCTACTGAAAACGTGGAAGAATCGACTTAAAATCAATAAGACTAAATTATTTTATGATAAACAACTCAAGCTTGAGAATAAGAGAATTTTTTATCAATAGAGATTTTTAATACATTTTAAATATTTGTTTCATCTTATTTGTTATGAGTGTATATTACAGTTAAATAGAATCACAAATTATGTCTATTTAAGACTTTATAATAAAACAATTATATTTATTCTCTGTTACTAATAAAACATCAATAAAGCAGCCAAGCAAGTGGGGGTCCAGGGGCGAAGCCCCCTGGCTAGATGCCGCCCGCCGAAGGCGGGCCTTGAAGCTAGTACTATATAAAATAACAACAACAAAATAGACCTATACAAAAATAACAACAAAGATAATACTATATAAAATAACAACAAAATAGAGCTATACAATATAACAACAACGATAAACTATATAAAATAACAACAAAAGCCGTAAAGGGACTATTTAATAAATATACAACAGATTAAATTAGTAAAATCAAAGAAGTAGAAGAGGGATATTTTAGATATGGTTAAAAAGATTAATATCACGCAAATACCCAAGCAGGTTCTCATAGCAATCCATATCAGAGAGAATATCCCTGATGTTTTTATTTTCAAGTTTATATTTTATCCTTTTAGTATTGTAAAGTGGGCAATCCACTAATATGTGGGATACATCAATTCTCCTGTCACACGTAATACACCAAGGTGGAGCTTCTCTATTAATTAAAAAGCCATGAGAATTTATTTAATATGAATTCATTAGTTAGTTTCAGTCACCACTGGTTGACCATCTTCAGTGGTAAATATCGTTTCAGTTTATGAATTTTATCAAAAAAAAAAATATCTCATTCTCATTATTTGATAAAGATTCTCTTGCGGGAATAGAACACAGCTGTCTCCCTACGAAAAGCTGTGCTAAGAAATCAATTTTTGTTAAATAATCATCCTTGTTGGAAATAAAAACAATATTTCTTACCATATTAAAAGTGCACAGAAAAGAGGCAACAAGTCGAGCTCCGGTTCCAAAGCGTAATTCAAGATACTGTAAATGAATATATTGTTAGTCACACTCTTTTGCTTTTGCTGCTTAAAATAAATAAGGTGTCCAAAAGATACTACTCTGCTTAAAAATTTTTTTATTTTCTTGGCTTTAAATTTTTAACGAAACTTTTTAAGAAGAATGGTGTTTAAAAAATCTTTAAGCTAAAACTTTTTTAGACGAACAAATTTTAAAGAGAATGAGGAAGGTTAAAAAAATATTTTCCAAGCAAAGAATGAAATCTTTTTCTGACAAAGGAGATAAAAAAATACTTTCCATTAAATTTTAAAATTTATTTAGAAATTTACTATTAAATCAGAGTTATATAATTTTAAGTATTCTTATTAAATTGATAGACATTTTTTTTTCTTGGGTTAGATTTGGTAAATATAAAAATATAAGAACACATGAAAAAATGTTCAAATCCCCATCTCGACTTTATATTCTAAGGCAATTCAAAATGAATTATCTAATTTGCATTTACTTACTTGATATATAGATCTCAATTGGAGCTTATAAATAACTGGTAAATAAATGTAAGCCAAAATAAGACCCAGGCAAGGAATTACCATTATTTGAACTGTATGTTGGGTACCGTAAAAATATAATTCTGCAGGTATTCCTAAAAATGTTGTTCCAGATAATTTGCTAAGCATACAAAAAAATATTAGTATTTTCTTTATATTTTTTCGTATTAACTTTATCATTAAACATGTATAAATAAATACCTGGCCACTAGAGAAAATGCCACTGGAAATATTCCCAAATTTTTGCCACCAAAGATATAATCAGACGCAGTTCTTTCTTTGTTTCTAAAGCATCCAAAATAAATTCCAATGAGGGCCGAAAAGACTAGCATTGATGTAAAAGCTCCATAATCCCACCAAAGAAATTCCAAATGCTCTAATTGTTTCAAAGTATGAGTCGCATTGCCTATGATCCACTGAAAAATTGTTTTTAAAATTTTGCTTATAGTAAAACGTTCAAAACTCAACGGCAATGGAATTACTATTCTGTTAAACGAATCTAGAAAAGTTTTTAACTCATTTACTCGAAATTTGAATCAACATTGACGAAAATAGCAGATGATTTGAAGTTTCTACTCTAAAGTTTGTCTAAGTTTTGGAAACACATATTATAAAAATAAAGAAAAAACAATCAACAATTTTTGAATTTCATTAGTTATGTAAAACTATTAATTTATTTGTATAATTCAAATTTAATAAGTTGATACAATTTTGATGGCTGTATATGTATATAATTAAGTAATGGGGGATTCAGTCAAATTTAATAAGGTCGAGAAATAAACAAATTAATGGTATTAGGCAAAAAAGTGCAATCAAGTTGAACCGTTTTGACTGTACACTCTGTCCGGAAATCCATCTAGCTGGACCAGATTAAATATTCAATAATGTATTATTTTTATATTACTGTGTAATTCTAATCTCACATGTACAACTTGACTATTTATCCTGACAATGATACAAATTATCTTGGGTACGAAATTACCTCATCATTTATCTAATAATATGGAATAAATTATTTTGAAAGGAGGGGTGAAAATTCCTATAAAATCTTATTATATTAAGCGAGCTACGTGGGGAGGCGGAGGCTGGGGTGGAAGTGGGGTCCACTGGGCGTGTATTATATATATTTGTATTTTTTTTAATTTGAAAACGGTTCTCTCTTTTTCAAAATTTGACCAGTGAACCCAAATGAGAAATTTTTTATTTGTGGACCTTAATTGAAATTGAAAAATCGGTCTTCGTTCTTTATGGATCCCAATAGCTGATACATATTACTTTTATTTTCTTTATGTCTTCTAATCTTTCTTCTAAGGTTCTAAGTTAATCTTTTGTGGTATGATTTATAAGTTTCATTTAACTATCTTAATTATTATCTCTGAAAAACAGAATCGTAACCTCCAAATTGCCGCCATCTTAGAGTTTAAACTTAGTTTTTACTTAGTTTTATTTTTGAAAAATTACTTTTTTTTAGGCGGTACACCTAGAAGGGAGAATCACTTCTAAAATATCTTACCTAAAATTAAGTTTGTATTGCGAATTATTTCAATTTCTAAATAAATTCGGAAAAATTCGTGTTTGAAAATCACACCCACAGTTATCGAGTTTACTTTACTAATGAGAATCGCACTGACCTCTAGTTAAGCTAGGGCATAATGAAGCCATGAATTCATGCCAGGACAGGTTGTCTCGAATGTTCTATTATTTAGATCTGCTCTAAATTTTACCTTACCACCATTTTGATTTTTCTGAATTGTTGCACTGAACTGACTTGGATAAATATAAAATTAGTGATGAAGAATAAGGGACATCCTCGTGGGGATTCATATTTTAGAAAAGATCCAGGAACACCTGCGTCCGCAATGGAAATATACATTCAAGTAGAAGTGAAATGCTGGTTGCATCAGCAGGCGCTAAATTTAAAAGTTTGTAATTTTTCATCTTATATAAATATTATAAAACCTCAAATAATTTCTGATCTTAACATTTGATGTTTAAATTTCGTAATAGCTTTCATGTAGTGTGCATTATTTGATAGAGAGGCTATTATATTAAATAGATATAATTAGATATTATCATTTTCCCTTAGTAAAATGAGTTGCCAAAATTTAATATCTAAGCCTTTAATATTATACCCTTAGATTTTAAAAATTTTTCTTTTATTCAAAAAAGCCTAGTATCATACTAGAGAGTTTTAAACTTCAAATTGAACATTTTAATGTATTTTGAAAAAAAATTAACGTACCTAAATAAGATACCGTCAGTAGCTGCCGCAAAAGAACGTTTATAAAGTAAATTTACGTACATTAATTTATGTATTTATGTATCTTTTTTGTTTAACTGTATATAGGTACATGTATATGTTCAGGTAAGGTTCTAAAAACTAATCTTAATTATGTAATACATACTACTACATACATATTGTAATTTATCAAGATTTACATAGTATTTTTAATTATTTTAGTGTGACAATTTTATGTTATAAAATATAATAAATATATACAATATTTAACTAATTCTTTTTCATTAAGAATAATCCTTAATTATATGTATGTAAAATTGTACATCTACATCTATATATTTATGTATTAAAAACTAACCGCCCAAATGGGTGTGTGGGGGGGGGGTCAAAAAATGAAAATCTAGGCTCTTGTAACAAACTATACCAAATTTTGTATACATAATCAGTGGGTCACCCCTAGGAGTCTATAAATGCAAAAACTAACCCCCTCTCCTACATGATTATAAATAATTTGGCAATTCTACGGTAATTGTTGCGCTGCAATCTGACGACGGATTCTTATAGTACTTACCAAAATAAGACGAAAATGAAGAATACCATTTTTCGAGATTTCGCTTAGTTTTCGAGATATCCAGTTTAAAAAATACCGTTTTTTGTACTTATTTTCTTTTATTTGTTCATTTATTTTTTATTGAAACCTTGGAAACCGTAGTATTACGGGCCGTGGCGCCGCTACTAGACGATGGATTCTTTTAGAAAATAAATATTATTTAAAAAATAATTAGTAAAACCCAAAAAATTCGAATATGTAAAAGTCGCTGCCGGATCGGTTAAGATATATTCAGTTCGGCTCAGTTCGGCTCGCCAACCTAATCGCCTAAATGCCAGCCCCAAATGAAGATACACGAGCCGAACCGAGCCGAACTGAATATATCTTAACCGAACCTTTCAAAGTTTGATATATAAATGAACCGAGATGATGAATAGAACCGAACCTATGAAAAGTTCTAAAAGTGAAAATTGCCAACGCCCACTGCCGCTCACTTGAGACAATTTGAGACACCACGGTGCATAAACTCAATTTCAGTTCAAATTTGTAGTTTAAAATTTTATTTTTGCTTTCCGACTTATTTTGTCAGTTCTAAAAGAATCCGTTATCAAATATCGGCGTCACTCGGGACTCGAGATACTACGGTTTTCAAGGTTTCAATAAAAAAATTGTTGTGTGTCAGCTCCGACGCACGACTGGAGTTTACTCATTCAGATCGACTGTGTAAATAGGTACAAAAAAAGGCTTACTAGTCTAAGAAAACTAGTCTAAGAAAAAATTAATACCATATCAAATGATAAATAAACGAATCAGTGAAAATACCTAAATAATGTATATATTTTTATTCTATTTATTTACATTTATTATGACTATTCGGTAAAGTATTATACACCAAACATTTTACAAAAATAGATTTTGACAAAAATAATTATTTTATTATTATAATCTAAGCTATTATTACAATTTCAAATATTAATTAGATCAATAGCGCATTCGTTATTAATTACTGTGACTAGAGGCTTATGGTAACTGAAATACGACACATGAACGTTGGTAGATATGTGGTTCACAAATCTTGAAAATATCGCATCAATGGTTGTACCATACCTCGTTGTCCCCAATGTTCTATCGGAAATAATATCTAAATTAAGTTCGGATTTTAAAAACTGAATTAATCTCAATCCGTCATCTTTATTAAAGTCGACATTAAAATCGCCGCTAAGTATGAGTGGAAGTACATGATACTGTTTCTTCAGTAGTTTTGATCCACCTTCTGTATAAGCTAACAATGTCTCATGAATGAAATCTATTACATCATCAACCTTTTGATTAACAGAAATGTAAATTGAGACGACAATAATGTGATTACTGTTAGGCAAAGTACATCTCGCCGCACATATGTCTCCCAAAGTAGAATGTGTTTGGCTAAAGTGCTGGGCATTCCTTAAGAAAGTATCATTATTGTCAGTAAGTACATGGTGTAAATCGTTAACATTTTGATAAATACTGACCCCGCCCCCTCGATTAATGTCAGGTCGTCGATATTGTGATACACATCTGAAATTTTCAATTTCAACAGATTTCTCATTGGGAAGCCATGTTTCCGACAACATTAAAATATGTGCTTTCTGTATAATGTTACCACGAAGATCACGTGCATGTGCCTGGAGACTTTGACAATTAAGCGAGAAGAGAATCATATTTCCTTCATTTATTTTATTGAGTATAACCTGATCAATTGTTGTAAGATTAACAGTAGAAAGTCTGATAAATTCTTGGCGTAAAAGGAGCATTGTTTCGTTTCGTTGTCTACCATGATAAAAACGTTGACGGTTATCAGTAGAAATAATATGAAGGCCTTCTTGAGACGTGACCCTGGATAAGGCTACGTAGACCAAAGGTTGCGAATGTGTCTTGTTGTATTTGTACACAATTTCATCAAATGTTCCTCCTTGCGATTTGTGAATTGTCAACGCGCAAGCTGGTTTGAGTGGGAAATGATTTCTTTTAGCATGAATGGATTTATTTCGGTTGAGAGGCACTGTTGCAGATCTACGGTTGATAGGAACGAATTCTCTACTGATTCCTTTTGCGTTCGCATAACCAGCCATTTTTCCACGAGCTTTAACACCAACGCCGTTTGGAAATTGAAGCCAAACTCGCAGTACTTCATTTTGAGCACCCAACTCAACATATGACAATTTACCAACCGCTCCATTGGCTAAACCATCAGCGACATCGATGTTGGTTGTTATCATGTATGGCTTATCTACAACGAAAATAATTTCGTAGGGTAATCCTCCTGTGTCGATTGTACTGAGCTTATGAAGCTTCTCTCGAGCAGCTCTTCTTTTTCGCGATCACCGTCACATCCTATTATTTTGTCATCAGCAATTGAATTTGACGTTTCATTAGATGAACTCAAAATTTTTAAATTATAAGTATCAACTGAATGGTTGTCATTGAATAAACGAATTCCACTAGGACAGCGTTCTTCTGCTTCTACCTCTGAACAGAACCGTGACTCAATCATTTGCAACTGATGTTCATCCAATTGATCTCCATTACCAATCTTTGTCAACAGTGATGAGAATTCAGCATTTTCTTGTCGCATGACTTCATTTAATTCATAAAAAGCAATTCCTCTCCATAACAGCTGACCATCGATTCGCTGAACTTTTTGTTTCCAAATGGGAGTCGCTCTAACAGGTGGCAGTTGCCTCAAATCACCAATGAGAATTATATGTAATCCACCAAAAGCAACATCAAAATTGCCTGTTATTTCTTTTAGTCTCAGATCAATACGTTCTAACATTTCAGCCCCTATCATGCTGATTTCATCAATCAGTATCATCTTGACGTATTTGAAAAAAGATCGATATAAGCCTTTGACCTCGTTTGATAATGGTGTTTGAAAACTCGAAAGAGTGATTTTGAATGCGGTATGAACAGTCGTCCCTCCTATAGCAACTGCGGCCTTACCTGTAGATGCGCATGCAAGATAAGCATTACAATAACCATCCGTATCAGTAAATCGATTACAAATTTCCATAATAAGTTTAATGAGGAATGTTTTACCACATCCAGCAGGACCAGTTAAAAATAGTTGTAGCGGAAGTGGATTTGTGGAAGTTAACAACCATATAATATGTTGTGCCAATTCAAATTGCTTCGTGTTTGATTTCCTCATCAACTGGAGAAATTCTTGTGTCTCCATCAAGTTGTCCTTCTTTTTCCATATTGCTCCGAGCTTATTCATCGTCGCTGTTACTACGTCATCGTTGACTCTTGAATGAGGATTTTGAAGAAGGTGTCGATACGGATCATGAATATCCTCGACATAAACCTGATTTCGGTGATCCTGTGAATCATTGAGCTCTATTTCTTGCCGACATAATTGCGCACAAATTTCCATAATCTTGGTAATATCTAAATTAGATTCGAATTCTTTTATTCCTTCCATTATAATGGCTTCATTTTCATCAAAAATACGTAAAAATTTCATGTCCGCCAAAATATCAATTTCTTCAATCCTAAAAGGAATGTGTAGAGTAACCATTTCTCTCTTATATTCCGATAATTCCTTTCCCATGTCATAACTTCGATATCTTATAATTTTAGGAAATTTCCGTAATTTTACATTTCCTGTAGCAGTGACATTATACTGAGAAACAAACTGAGCTAGAGTGATGTGGTCCAGTTCATTGGGTCTTTTTTCGTACTTGTCAAACCAATTCTCCTTCCATATGCGCATATCATCATCATCAAGTTGTGCTAGTTCCTTCAGAGTTTTTCTGATTCGTTCTCGGTGTTGTGGCCAATAAGTAGGTATATAATAAACAGCTACTGACGCCTTGGACATGGGTTCCCGTAATAAAAACCAAGCAGCTTCTTGACTTGACATTTCAACACTATTGAGTACGTTAACACTAAGTTTTTTGGTTGCAGCGATGATATCAAAGTCTGGATTACCATTTATAATCTCAACGAGTTTCTGTTGCAAATTGCTAATTCCTCTGTTTGTCTTATTGATATAATCAACGATATACTGGGCGCATGAATGTTCTTCAGTGATGAATTGAAAATCTATATTAGACCCAATCACGTTAAGAATAAAAGGATTAAAACAATTACACCATTTTTCAGAAGGTTGCCGTTTTATAAATACTCGCGGTCGAGTTATTCCAGCTCGTAAAATGTTCACATAATTGTCATCTGATATTATGTGATTAGCTTGATAAAATTCTTCAATATTGCCGTAATCATTATCTTCTAAGTATTTTCGTATATTTTTGTACTGTAATTGTAGACTTTTTAACTCGGGATTTTCTTTCTCTAGAGGTATAAGAATGGTTGTTTTACGAATAGGCAAGAAAGGTGCCTCGAACCTGCATTGCCGCGCATTCGCACGAGTATTTTTATAACATGTGAAAGTATGTTTATGAGTTTGAAGTTTAATATGTCCAGAAAATTCTGATGAACTTACTGAGATAAGAGAATTAATTAATGCAATCGCTTCTTCATAGTTCGCCCTCAATGCATCCTTAGGTGCATTATCTAACCATAATAACAAATGGGCGTGTGGACTACCCCTATGTTGGAATTCAATGCGTTTGAAGTAATTAAGAACCTTATATTTTCCAAACGGACTTATTTTCTTCGATTGTAAAATTAACATGATGATATTAACCAACTTATCGAAGTAAATTGCGCAAGTTACGGCATCTTCATTCACCAAGGTTGTTTTTTGAAAGTAATTTAAAGTTTCAATCTGCTCATTCGTCAGTGTTTCTCCGTTATTCTTAAGTTTATGAAGAAGCTTTAAAAGATTCGACCAGCCTATTTCATTAGCGCTGATCGTCAAAAACATAGTTGGTTTTCCCAACTGGCGCATCATTGCAAAGAGATCCCGCTTACGCGCTCACCAATAAGCTGCAGAATTAGGTATTGATTTCATAAAAGCTAAGTTGTTCTCTAAACAGGTGTTAATATAATCTTCAGATAGAACTTTCTCTTTATAAATATTGTTGTTCGTGCCGATATGTTTGAACCCAATCTTTAAACTATCACAAACTCTTATTCGCAATATCTTCATAAAGAAGTTTATTTGGTGTCACTTCCCTCCTATCAGAACGACGCAATTCACTGGTTGCCATCATAAATGGCGTCACTGTAATGTCATCTCGAAATACACGAAATTGTCCTAAGTAAAGGCTGGAAACGATAATTCCTCTGCATATTTATCAAACAGTAAACTCATTGGCGTTTTGTTTTCACCTGGAGCGATGTGAAAGAATCTATCTTCGTTCAACATAAGAGTTTGCTGTTGGGCTGTAAGACTTCCATCAATTGTAATGTGCTCACTTAATTCATCAATATGTATCCGCGTTGGTACAGAGTCAGCGTCAACAGGTATCATGTGATCTGCAGAATCGGTGTAATCAATTATCATGTTATCATTAGTTGTGAACCAGGAATCATCTACTTTGATATCAAAATACTTATATAAAGGTGTCTGGACCAGATATGTTAACCATTGTTTGATGACAGATCTTTTAACGAGCCCATGAAGATAACTCGTTCTATGAATAAGCTTTTTCTTGATGTGTACATTAATACAAAAATCTTCTTCTTGACCATCTAGTGGCCTGGGCAAAAGCCTTATCATTATGGTATTAACTGACACAGGTACATTAATTATTTGCCCGGTTATAGCTAATTGACCGTTAAAATGCCGCAATCTACGTATCTGCATAAAAGGGAGCCGTGGTGATATAAATCGTTCAGCAATGATGTCTAATTCTGGTAAGTCCGCTGGTCTCTCTGGATATTTAAAACCATTGAAGGTTGACAAAGCACCAAGTTTTCAATATCCATATGATATTGACTCCATGAAAAACATTTATAATTGAAGAAAGACTGATGATGAAGACCAAGTCTTCGAAACTATAGTCTCAAACAAATAAATAATATATATACCGATATATCATCTCGATATATATATGAGTGTATGTTTATTTGCATCAAGCAGAAGACAACCTCTTTGTTTCTCTTTGTGAATACAGTGAGTGGCCAAATTATTATACTCATTTGAAAAATTATATTTTTCATATGTTTTTAAGGGTTTAGCTTACTATTAAACTCATAACATTGTTTCATTTATTATCTTTATGGGTTTATTAACTTAGGACAATAAAAATTCATTAATTCAAAATACAATTTCAATATTTATTGAATCCTCCCTTTCGAGCAATGCCATTTTGTATGCGCTGCGGCAATGCTGGCTGGCAGCCACGAGAGCTTGAAAAGTGAAAGGTGCGCAGATAGTGTGCGCACGAAAAACGTAACGAGGTCATTCGTTCAGTAGATTTTACTCCCCATATTTTTTTCATACCGGGCTCCTTATATGCAAATCGATTCTTAAGGAGTAAACTCCAAAAACAAATGAAAAATAAAATAAAATAAATACAAAAAAACACTATTTTTTAAAGTGGATATCTCGAAAACTAAGCGAAATCTCAAAAAATGGTATTCTTCATTTTCGTCTTATTTTGGTGAGTACTAATAAGAATCCGCCGTCAGATCGCGGCGCCACAGTTACCGTAGAATCCCCAATAATTTTATTAAATATTAAATATAAGTGTTGGGCCAGATTGTATGTTAAAGTAAAGTGGATGGCCACATCAGAACACGTCAGCTTATTTTTCAAAATGTTAATTTGGGCTGTCTGGTATACTCAATTTATTATGCGCTGGTGATTTTAATCTTTCCATCCATGTTGAGGTTTTACTCTGGTTTTCCTCAACAGCTTAAGGCGAATGGCGGGGGATGGCTAATTCACTTTTACCAGGGATAGCTTTTTGCTATTTTCTAAAAATTTTAAATCAATGTTTTTCGTGTTTGTAAATAATAATTAATGTACATATATTATTTTAATTAAATTTGTTTTGTTTTTAATTCAATAGAATGTATATGACCCATGGATCCATTAATTTACTTGCAGGTCTAGGTAAAATAAATAATATATTATAAAAACAAATTATGTTTTCTTACATTTCCATTTTCTATTCTTTAATTTAAATTAATATTAAATCAGACTATATATATATATATATATATACATAAATTCTAATTGAAATTAATATAACATTTTTTTTAAAATAAAATTCATCTTATGAAATTTTTTTTCCCAAACAATAGTAAAAATTGAACGAAAAAATAAATAATTTAGCACATTTATTTTCGGGAATTAAGGACAAAATAAAAAAAAAATAATAATCTCACAAAAAAAATTTGTTCTTCCAAAAAAACATTTTCATTAATTACAAATCATGGACCAAAACGTAGTAACAATTATATATACTCCCGTATAATGCGCTCCTGTAAAACGCGAATTCCTATATGGCCCACTACACATGGGTCAACTAGGTCCAATGATGCTGGTTCACGTTATAAAAAAAAGCAAGCCTTTAGAATAATAAATGAATAAATATAATATAATAAATTTTAGTCTGTGGAATATAGAAACGAATTATTTATTTATTTTTTTACTGAATGTAGGTAGATTGCTTAATATTTAAAAAATGATTTTTTCTTTCCATCACTTAAAGATATAGTACCTGGAGGCACCGAGCGATGCTCGGTAACTTTTTCCTTCAGTTAAAAGCTTTATTTTAATATTATTTTTAATTTATAATTCTGATAAAAATGTCGATTTTTATTTGGGAGCCGTTTTCAAATTAAAAAAAATACAAAAATATATAATATTCGACGACTGTACCCCCCCCCCTCCACCACGCTCGACCCCACCCCCGAAACCTCGACCTACCCCCGGATCCCCCACCACTGCACCCCACCTCCTGCACCTGTTTTGATTCAACCATATGATTCATTTTTATTCATCCAATTGTTAATAAATAAAACTTATCAAAATGTGTTGTTTTTTCAGAAAATTGAGACCTGCTTATGCGAAATATATTTTTAAATAAATTCATGATTATTTTTTATTCTATTAAATAAATAAAATTTTTTATAAAAACAATTATAAAACGTTTATTAATATTTCTAACGTTTAGGTTGAACAAAATATGTTAAAAACCACAATCACAATACTTCCTCAAGGCCTTTGAGAACAATGTATTAAGGCAATCCATTGTCTGCCTGGGCACAAAAGGAAAAGGAAACCTTTTTTAAATCCCTAAGAATGGGATTTGTCTACCTGAGAATAATTAATTTGATTACGAAAAAAACCCATCAAAAACAATTTTGTCGAAGATGAGACCGTGACAGATCGAATTGTCAACCCCAAAACCCCCTAACCCGTGAATTTCATCAAAATCGGTAGGGCCGTTTTCAAAATAGAACCAAGATACAAATATATAAATATACAATTTTTGCTCGTTTAATAAGAGTAGTATATATACAGGGTAATTCATCGTTCTGTCCTCTCTTTATAACTCTTATAACTCTTTTATTTTAAGTCAGAGCGAAAAATTCTTCAAATATAATTTATATGATACGTACCATATACATTTGAATACAGGGTATTTCGTTTAAGCGCAAAAATATGTAACTTTATATTTCTTAACGGAACACCTTATATATATTTATTTATTTTGATAGCAAATTAGATTCCATTTAAAAAGTATTAAGTAATAAGGGGTCTAAAATTATAAATTAATAATTTATTTACTTTTAATCTTTGAATGATATTTTTGATTCATGTTATTATTCAGAGATGGATTTATAAATATTTCGCCCCTAGGCACTATTATAACTGCCGCCCCCTTGAAACATATCAGATCTGTGAAAAAAAAAGAAAAAAAAGATCTGTGCCAAAGTCATTATTTAATTAAAAAAAACTAAATATAACGAGTCCATTAACGGGTGTTCATAAAAACACCGAGAGTTACTTTTTTAATTTTAATTACATTTGAAAAGGTCTATAACTTTTAAAAACTAAAAAAATACATTATTATTGAAATACTTGAATAAAAAGAAAAATTAACAAAAATAAACTAACGTATCAATGTTTTCTACTTTGGGAAGTCTTTATATAATTAATTAACAGGAATAGCGGGAATTGGACAAAAATAAAAATAAAAAACAGAGTTTTTATTGAATGGGCCAGAACGTTTCGTCGATTAATTTCGACTTCCTCAGTGGCTCATTCTATCACTCTTTGTCAAAAGACAATTTCACTACGCGACGAAACATCCTTTAATCCTTTTTATTTAAACTACAATACATTGTTGGATCATGCCCCAATTGCTCAAGAATCTTGAACTTTTACACACTTGAACAATCAAAAAATTAAAAACCTTTAATCAAAATTTATCACAAAAAAAATATGTTTCTACTCTTTAAACAGACAAAGAAAGGATTTTTTTAATGTTTCCTTACATTTTACATTGGTTTACAAACACAAATATTTGTGCCAAAGTCATTATTTAAATAAAAAAAACTAAATATAACGAGTCCATAAACGAGTGTTCATAAAAACACCGAGAGTTACTTTTTTAATTTTAATTACATTTGAAAAGGTCTATACTTTTACAAACTAAAAAATACATTATTATTGAAATACTTGAATAAAAAGAAAAATTAACAAAAATAAACTAACGTATCAATGTTTTCTACTTTGGGAAGTCTTTATAATGTTTCCTTACATTGGTTTCCTCCTACTTTTAACCATTGCGAACTCCTCTATTAAGTCTTTAACTTTTATTTGATCACCTTTCAAAAGTTTAGCCACGATGTGTAGAAGAGCAAACGAGTTTACTTTATCTTCATTCATTCTGGATATAAGGCAAGATTTTATTCTTTTTAGGACAGAAAATGAACGTTCTGCTGAGCAGTTTGAAACAGCTGTGCACAAATACATACGAAGAGCTATATCTATGTTGGGAAATGTCATTTGGAGATTTTGTTCTCTTATGAGCTTTATCATCGATAAGGGATTGTCCTTAACACCGCCACTCTTTAGAAGGCCAGAGAAGTGTATACATTCATTTAAAAATGATTTTTCTAGATCATTTTCATAAAAACATTTAAGTTTTTCAGCACGATCAATAATAGTTTCAGCTGAAGACGTCGATAGATTGTTAAAAATTGAGAACTTATCTGCATAACGTCATAAGCGTTTTTGCGCTTCAGTAAAGCTGACTTGAGTTCGTCAAGAACAACATAATATGTTTCTACTTTAAATTTATCACGGCCTGTAAGGATGACTTCGTTTTCATTGGTTTCGTCTGCCTGGATTTTCCTTTTTTTCTGACGTTTATAACACGTCTCATACTCTACATCACACCGTTTCTTGCCCCTTTCTTCATACACATGAAAAATGCCTCTAAGAGAGTCAACGAAAATTACTAGTCATACAATCTAACTACTCTCTCTAGGGACGTGTCCACTTTTTGCAAAGTTTTACTAACTTGTTCAAATCAGTCCAATATATCGGTCCAAAGTTCCATCATAATCATTGTTTCCAATCTATTCAAGCATTTCAGGAGTCCCGTTGCTTCACTCCTAACTAGAGGTTTCTCATTAGTGTCCTCTTCATATGTCACCAAACTCAGTATCACACTTTCTAGGTTTTCACATAGAGATTTACATGCACTTTCACGAGCACTCCACCTTGTTTCTGACACACCCTTGAGTGTTTTACTTTTATCTTGACTGAAGCAAAGTAGAGATTCCCATCTCTTAGTAGATGCAACAAAAAATGTGTAAATGTTCTGAATTAGATTAAAGAAGGTACATGTTTCCGGACAGCAACTTGCAGCACATGTGCCCACAAGATTCAATTAATGAGCCGAGCAAGGGACAAACAATGCTTTAGGATTTTCATTCTTTATTCTAGCTTGCAAGCCGCTGCACACACCTGACATGTTGTTTGCATTATCGTACGACTGCCCTCTACAGTTGGCTAAATCAATGGAGTTTGAAATTAACACAGACATTACAGCTCAGACTAATTCGTGGGTCTAACTTTGTGCCCCGTACTCGGTAAAAACAAGAGAAATCGTTCAACAGGAATGCCATTTTCTTGATCAAACCTCAAAACAAATGACAATTGATCAGTGTGACTTATGTCAGGCGTTGAGTCCACTATTATGGAGTAATACTTTGCTTGTTTCACCTCGTTAATGACAAAATATTTTACTTTAGAAGATAACAATTCAATGACTTCATTGCAAATGAATGATGAAAGATAAGACGTTCTCCCTGAACCTGGATTACCAAATTTACGTATATGTTCAGCAAGGAAAGGGTCGAACTCGGCTATTAATTCTAGTGACATCAAATCTTCTCTTTTACGAGTCAATAACGCTAATTCGGAGTTTATGTGTTCTTGTGAATTTTCATGGACGGATAAAATCGCTCCGATATTTTTCCAGTCCGAAACACCTTCACTGGCTAATTTGGAACATGTTTGATGAAAACCAAATAATCTGCAGGAAGCGCAAAATACCGAACTTGCACTTTTTGAATACACCAAGTAATCTCGTGATATGGTTTCTCCATTTAATAGTTTCCTATTAAAAAAAGTTTTGTTTAAATACCTTATTTTATTGCCGAATTCCCTTTTTGAGTTTTGTAAGTCACAATCTTTGTTCTGATTTATCTCTCGTTTTAATAATATATCAATTGTAGCTTCATTTACCTTCCACTCAATCGGGTCGTCACTTACGGTAAAGATTTGTCCAGTTTGTTGTGAAATTATAATATCTGAATTTTCACTTACTTGTACAACGGCGTCGACGTTATTTAGTTCGTTATCACTGCTCAGTTCAAAATTATCTGGTTCAGCAACACTTGTTTCTTGATAGCAAATTTCACTGTCTGGACCCCTATCTGACACGTTTTGTTGTTGCCATGGCGTGCAGCCTTCCCCACTTTCGCTAGGTATATCAAGAGGTTTAAAAAAACTGTCCATTTTTTTATAAGTTTTTAACAGGTTAGTTTCTTTTTCTTTCTTTTCACACGCAAGTTTGCGATAACCCATTCCGCTTAGTTTTCTTCGTTTATTACTCATTATTATTATTATTAATGGGAAAGTAAAACAAAATAACTATTAACATAAAACTAAATCTGACATGACTCGATAAAAAAACAATGACGCTAAACACTACTGAATAGATAAAATAATAAATTGAAAGTTTTTTTTGCCGAGAGTAGCAGCATTTTTATATATTGAAGGAGACAATAAAAGAGTGTGTCTTCTGCTGGAATTATAAATTTTATTTATTTATAACGAGACTATAGTTTCGAGGCCTTTGCCCTATTCATCAGTCTATTACAATGGATTCACAGGAATTAATTTATGAATGAAAGATTAAAAATATTTCATGTGGTTAGGTTAAGAAATTTTCCAGGGGGAGGGGGCAAGTTACCCCCTTTAAAAACTCTTTTGTGTTCCGAAATGCTTGTGTTTAAATTTCGTTCTGTTTTTCCTATATAGGTCGAATCACATTCTCCACATGTTATGGAATAGACACCTTTTTTGTCCATTTTTTGAATTTTGTCTTTCTTATTATTGCTAATACCAGATCCCAATGTTCTAGAGAGGATTTGAAAATAGTTTCATTTCCTAAAGTTTTGAATTTTAATTTTAAAGTTTCCGAAATTTTTCCATAGTATGGGATTATTAATTTTGGTTTTGATTCTGGCTCGGACCGTTGGGAATAAATCAGATTCAGATTTGACTTTTCAATTTTCTTTTTTAATAGTTTGTCAATACGGTTACGAGGAAACCCTTATTTTCGAATCGTTAGAAATTTTAAAATAATAAAATAATTCATCAAAAAAAAATGCTTAAATCGGAAAATAGAAATTCCCGAAAGCTTTATTTTAAAAATAGCCGCTAAAATAAAAACTTCTTGAACGCCACCTACAGCCAAAATAATAAAACAAGTATAAATTTCAATTCTTAACTTGCCCACTGTTGAAAAATTTCTTAACCTAACCACATGAAATATTTTAACCTTTCATTCATAAATTAATTCCTGTAAATCCATTCTATTACAGACTGATGAAGTGACGAAGAGGGCAAAGCCCTCGAAACTATAGTCTCGTTATAAATAAATAAAATTTATAATTCCAGTAGAAGACACACTCTTTTATTGTCTCCTTCAATAAAATTTTGCCTATTTTTTTTTTTTTTTTTTTTTATCAAAATAGTTTTAATCTTTTTTGAAATAAAAAAAAATATATAAACAAAGTTAAGCACTAATTTTTACTGCACAATTTAAATAAGGAGTCTTTTTTTCTTACTTTTAAAATAGGAATAAAATTACATAAAAATGAATAAAAAATTATTTTTTAAAATTTCTTTATTATAAAATTTTGTAATTATACCGCCAGGCCGTGCCGCCCCAGAGGCGCGCCGCCTCTAGGCACTGGCCTAGTGTGCCTAGTGGGACATCCGTCCCTGTTATTATTAATAAAGTAAGCTATGGAACGAATAAAGGTAAATAACTTATTAATTTATAATTTTAGACCCCTTATTACTTCTTAATACTTTTTTAAAAGGTAATCTAATTTGCTATCAAAATAAATAAATGTGGGACCGGATTACTCTAATCCCAGCCGTGTTCTTCTTTATTTAATCGAACTGGTTGTCTAGGGTAGGAGATTTATCAACTAAAAGTTTCACTTATAAGACAAAATATTTATTAACAAGTATAATATTCTATATACAGGTGAATGACAACTTTCATTCGAAGGGCGTTAATTATAAAGGCGTAATTGTATTATCGTTATTCGTTTAAGAGAGTAAAGGAGTTAAATCTATCGTGTATCGTAATGCGTGTGTTCGTGGGTCTGACTTGTCCGTCTGATGGTCAGATCGGCAGTCTCGTCATTGACTGAATGCCAGTCCGTTGGCTAGGGAGTGCAGCTATGGCTCACGTAGACATCGTCTCGTAAGGGTGGAGGGGGACATAACTTCACATGACCAACATTATTGTTTAAAGTGGAATGTGGAATAATCAGGTAGTGGGAAAATACATTATGTGACAAATATTATCAATATTGATGGAATTCAAACAGGCACCTAGGGGATTGTGGAATTCCATCTCGTTCACGGGGCACTTACTCAAGATTCAAACAATGATCTTTGTGTACTGAAAAGAATGAAATACCTATGCAAATGTTCATGTGTTGGCTGAAAGGGTCTTCAGTTGAGCATCACATTGTTTGGCAGATGAGCGCGATTAAAAATTTATATTATAATATTTCAACTCTACATTCCGTCCCATTAAGAAAAAATGATTGACCTCAATCATATAATTAATTAATCGTTAATACTGTTTATCGTTACGTTAAATTTGGTTAATTCGTGAATACAAAATATTTTTTAAAATATCAAAAACATAATCGTGAAGGAATCTTATTCGTATCTTAAATATAATTAATTCATACTAAAAAGATTGACATCAATAGTAATTAAATCTAAATAATTCATACTTATACGTTAAGAATAATTCATAAATCTTCATTTTTATAATTCAACTTAAATATATAAAAATATAATTTCGTAATAAACTTAATTTTTCATTGTTCATAATTGTTAATTCGTTTGTTCGTTTTAATAATTCTTAATTCGTTTGTAAAATGTTAATGTTCGTTAGTAATGCTTAAATTCTAAACACTTTCACTTAACTAAACTTCACTTCGTATTTCGTTATAATCACTTAGGTAGAATCATCGAATCCTAACCTATAGCCTGGCCATAATTGACTAAAATAGTGATTAATTTCGTAAAACGTGCATAATGATTTTCTTTTAATTTTGACTTTTACCTTATTTCTGAATTGTTCTTTTAATTTAAATTTACATATATTCGCTGGTTTAAATCCATAAATAGATTTGCGTAGTTCGTTCGTCAGTTGTCTACTAGTCCGTCTGTCATCCGTAATTTGACCTATATTCGTCAGTAAAAGAATGAAATACCTATGCAAAGGTTCATGTGTTGGCTGAAAGGGTCTTCAGTTGACCATCACATTGTTTGGCAGATGAGCGCGATTAAACATTTCTATTATAATATTTCAACTCTACATAAATATATATAGCGCGTTCCATTAAGAAATATAAAGTTACATATTGTTGCGCTTATACGGGGCACCCTGTATACAAATACATATTGTAAGTAGATAGACAATAATATATCGCATAAATTATATTTGAAGAATTTTTCTCTCTGACATAAAATAAAAGAGTTAAAAGAGAGAGCAGACCGATGAATCACCCTGTATAGTAAATATATATACCACTAGATGATGATGATATAATATATAGTACCTGGAGCCACCGAGCGATTCACGGTAACCCTTGACCCCCCCTTCCCGAAACCACACACCTCGCACCCACCACTGCACACCCACTCCACCCCACCCCATCCCAACCGGGCCTCCCACCCCCGGATCCCACACAACTGCACCTCCCACATCCACCCCACCCTGCACGCAGTTTTTGAATTTCTAGCTTTCTAATGGTCTACATATTATGTGTATATTTGCTTACTCGTACACCAATTTGCCCACATTCGTTCATATTGACAAAACATTATAAAAAAATAAATATGAAAATATTAATAAAAAAAAAATAAGGATCTGAAATAAAAACATAAAATTAAATAAGATTTGTTTCAAGTTATATAAAAAAAAATCACTTCAACCACTTTATTTGTAAACACACCATGTAATGTCATGATTTAGACACCTGTTAATTAAAAAAAAAATTCCTAATTTTAATATAATATATTAATATTTGCCATAACCTATTAGTGGGTTTTAAAATTAAAAAAAACAATTAATATATAGAAGATAATTGAAAAAAACGTAAAAAAACTTTTTTAGAGAGATTTTCATCTATAAATAATTACTTAAATTAAGAAAAGCATCAATTAAGATAAATTTGTCGAGGTCCAGACCTAGCCAGATCGTTTTCTCATCCTCAAAACTTGTTAATATAATTTGTTTCATCAAAACCGGTAGAGCCGTTTTCAAAATAGAACTAAGATACAAATATATATATATATATATATATATATATATATATATATATATATATATATATATATATATATATACAAAAAATAAATATATAAACAATTTTTGCTCGTTTAATAAGAATAGATATTTATATTATTTATATTTATTTAGCACGGTCAATCTAGAAGATGTCTCACTCAGGTCTTAATGACTTTAAGATGTCTAGAAGTAATCTTCTAGTTCGAGTGCGATATTCGTATAAATGGCCGTTGACAATGGTCTTAAAAACCCACGTATTTTAATATAGAATTAATAAACTTACTGGAAAGCTGCTAGGAAGAGCCATTTTTCTTTTGAAGATATTGTGTTTTTAATTTATATCAGGTTGAAAAATTGCACATTAAAGCCGAGCTGTGAAACGAGCGAGAGCACTACTTATAGGTCATACGGTCGTGTTCACTACCTCTTCTGAACTATCGGTAGTGAGAGTGGAGGTGGTGCTCGCATCGAATAGGCGAGTCATAATCTTTCTGATTGGTTGGAAAAACAGCGACCGTTTCATTCTTAGCGGAGAGGTGGCAAGAAAGGGGCATTTTTGCTGTGGAGACTCTAGCAAATAAATAATATAACATTTTAAAGAGGCAAAAATAGAATTAAAAACTTCAATTTATTGGCTATCAAAATAAAATACAATTAATAATAAAGTTATGTTATTTTTATTATTATTTTATCTAATTCTTAAATAAAAAATAATTAACCGAATGTTTTCTCATTTGATTCAATCGCGAATCAAATGTAGGGAATTTTCGTCAAATATTGAGTAAAAATAATATATGAACTTATATATTTCTAACTTGAAATAATGATGTTAAATAAATTTATAATTTTTCTCATTAATATATCAAAGAATAATTGATATATCAACGAGAATTATTTTGACCGCGCTTATTTGAAAAAGATATATATCGCGAGACTACTGCGGATAACGCTATTGGAGTCTGCGGAGTCTTAAGTCCGGACCAAGAGAGAAAAAGATGTGATCCATTTAGCTACAATCCAACGTCATTTCGCGTATAGCCCATGACATTCGGATGGATCACCAAATGAATTTGTATCTCAGATGTTATATATTCGATCTCCCAGTCCAGAGCGCTTGATCTATTAGAATGTATGTTAGATGCGTGCCATTAATTAATTGAATGTTTTCTACATTTGATTCAATCGCGAATCAAATGTAGGGAATTTTGTCAAATATTGAGTGAAAATAATATCTGAACTTATATATTTCTAACTTGAAATAATGATGTTAAATAAATTTATAATTTTTCTCATTAATATATCAAAGAATAATTGATATATCAACGAGAATTATTTTGACCGAGCTTATTTGAAAAAGATTATTAGAAAACATTCGATTAATTAATGGCAAGCATCTAACATACATACTAATAGATCAAGCACTCTGGACTGGGAGATCAGATATATAACATCTGAGATTTCAAATTCATTTGGTGATCCATCTTTTCTCTCTTGGTCCAGACTTAATACTCAGCAGACTCCAATAGCGCCATCAGTAGTCTCACGATAAATATCTTTTTCAAATAAGCGCGGTCAAAATAATTTTTGTTGATATATCAATTATTCTTTATATATTGATGAGAAAAATTATAAAAAAAATAATTCTAAAAGCTAAATTTTGTGTTTTATATTTTTATTCTTTTTCCTTGGTTTATAACTCCGCTATATTTAAGGTAGGTTTTATTGTATATTTAAAGTAATGGTCTATATATTTTTATATTTTATTAAAAACCCCGACTAAAAACCGGTTAAAAGGTTTTTCACTTTATGAAAAACGGAAAACCTGAAAAATCGGGTTTTTGCTAAGTCTAAGCGCCATTTCCGATTGATACGACCCTGTTTTTGAAAAACTAAAAAATTTAAAATCGAGAATCAAAGATCTATATTGTTAGATGTTTTATTCATGTCAAAAGGGATCGTTGCTTTAGGAGTCGAACTCAATTGCTCAACTTGCTTTCTGGACAGTAGGCTTAACCTTAACCTTAACTTTAGAGAAGATGTTTTCTGACATATAGATACGTGATATATAAGAACATTTTAATTTAGATAAAAAATAAACGAATGCGTAAAATTCTCCTTTTCGTTGAAAGGTAACAATGAATTTTATTTAATACTAGCTGCAAGGCCCGCCTTCGGCGGCCCTCTTGCTAGCCAGGGGGCACGCCCCCTGGACCCCAAACACACAAACCTCACCATCACCCCCCCCAGCCTAGCCCCCTGGACCCTACGCCCACTAAGCCACCCGCACCACCCCCTTCACCCTACTCCTTCACCCCACATTCCACCCCCCGCGCCCTCATCCCCCCAAACCCCCCGCGCCCTCATCCCCCCAGACCCCCCCGCACTCCATACCCTAACCCACCTCCGCACCCGATACCCTAACTCACCTAACTAGAATAAATTTGGCTCTTTCTAGAATAATGCCAAACTGGGGAGAATCGAGGTCCAGTCGGAGATTTCTGTTGGCTGGAGTGATAAAATCTGTGATACTGTATGGGGCGCCAATCTGGGCTGAAGCGCTCCATATCAAGAGTTATAGGCGGATGCTGGCTTCGGTTTATCGCTTGAGTGCTTTGAGGGTAATTTCTGCGTACCGTACGGTGTCCGATGATGCGGCTTGCGTGATAGCAGGAAAGATGCCGGTAGACATTGTAACTAGGGAACGCCAGAAGCTGTACCGTTGTGATATAGGACAGGCCACAAATGCGAAAGCTGACTCTATGCTAGAGTGGCAACTGCGTTAGGACCAGTCAGAGAAGGGAAGATGGACATATCGGGTCATCCGTGACATTTTGAGGTAGATGGGAAGAAATCATGGAGACGTTGATTATTTCCTCACACAGTTTTTGTCTGGGCACGGCTGCTTTGGGTCATATCTCCACCGCTTTAAGCTGATAGATTGACCAGTTTGCCCGACTTGTGATTTGGAGGAGGAAAACGTCGAACACGTTTTCTTCCAGTGTCTTCGCTTTTCTAGCGAACGTGAAGAACTGCGTCAAAAGTTTGATGAAGTCCCGACGCCGGAAACGATAGTAGGGCTTATGCTAGAATCTCAAGATAACTGGGAATTAGTTGCTAGCATCACAGCTAAGGTTATGAAGGAACTGAGGAGGATAGAGTCCCAAACTCTACCATTGGAGTAGGAGCTGGTTATAACAGTTAAGGCCTCTCCCCACGATGTAATGCCTGACGCCGGTCCCGTGGGGAGCAAACAAGGCTGAAGAGGGTGGTAGGGTTTAGTGCGGTAAAAGTCCCACACTGCCCTGTAGTACGGGCTACAGGTGCGTCTTTTGAAGATTCCCCCCATCCACGAAACAAAAAAAAAACATACATACATACAGACAGTAATTTTTTGAGGGTGTTTTCGTTCATAACTTTGATTGAAACGTGTGCAACCAAAATTTGGCGTGATTTGGACCAATGTACAGAAAAACCTTAATTTTATATATATATATAAAGAATGAATTAACTTATATTGTGTTTCTAGAATGGATTATTTATAATGGGTGTATAATAATTGACTATGCAATGAGATAATTAGAAAAAAATAAAATTGAAAATAATATTTAATATAATCATTAATTCAAAATAGTTTCTAGTTCAGTGATAAACGTTTTACAAATTGTTGCTATATATATGTATGTGTGTGATTGCAATGAATTGTGTGATGTATCTATATTGAAGATTCAAGAATGAATGTTTCATGTGAAATGACAAATTCCGGCTCTTGAACGAGATGTATGTATGATTTCAAATTATTGTAAAAAAATTTTGTGTTATATAATTCTCTATAAAAAGAAAAAATGTAAATAAATGTTTCATTTCAATTTTAGAACTACTGAGGATGGTCGACCAGTGGGGACCGAAACTGTATAGTTATCAATTAAATAATTCAAATAGTTATTAAAATTATTGTTTTATTATATTTGTGACAAAACCAACCCTTCAATTTAACGAAAAATTTAAATCAAGTCACTTAAGTTCTGGAAGAAATTTAATATATATAGATAATATAGTATATAGTGACGTAGTTAGATTAAAAAAAAATCTTTAAAAATAGAAATACTGACTTGACTGGAAATTATAGAATTCAATAAGGCCTTAAATTTAATTAAAATTTTTTTGCGGACTACATGTCAATATGTCAGAAGAATACTCTATATACTTAAGTCACCTTCCCAGTAAGCAAGTTTGCCACTTGGGTTTGGTTTTTGAGAAGACGATCCTTTCTGACTTGAATAAAACTTATATATAATAAGACCTCTAATGATCGGATTCAATTTTTTTTTGCTAATTAAATAATATTTAATTAATTAATTTTAAGGAATAAAGAGCTATACAGGGTGAATCACGGTCGATGGCAAGTTAGACGTTTATGGAAAACGGAACGCAGGATTTTTCTGAAAATTTAGCACCTTACATTTTCTTACCTGTTCTATCGACCTAAAATATTTTCAGCATTGACACGTTTCGGCTTCCATCGAAAAGTCGTAGCATCTTTATTTTTTTAAATGGAACACCCCATATATTAACACGTTTTCAGAATCCCCCTTTTATTAAAATACTTTTTTGTTAAAATTCTCCTATACCTATCTCTATCGGTTTTCGAGATAAAAAATAATTTGTGTTAAATATGGTTCAAAACATGGCCCTAATTAAACTTAAATAAATTAGGGCTCTCAATTCATGAAAAGTTGATATTTTGGTGGTAGTTTAGACAGACCCGAAGTATTTAATTTTCGCCGAAAATCGACTCCATTTATTTTTATTATACAGGGCGTGCTAAGATTACTATTATTTCCGTTATTCATGAAAGGGGTCAAAAGCTCGTTTTTTCAAATGAGACCCCCTGTATATTACAAAATAAATTGAAAGACGAAGAAAAATGCTTTAAGAGGATATATCATGTCTCTATAACTAAAAGATCAAGTTTTCTTAATAAAGCCGCTTATTTATTATCTCGAAAACCGATAGAGATAGGTATAGTAGAATATCAACAAAAAAGTATTTTAATAAAAGGGCGGTTCTAAAAACGTGTTAATATACGGGGTGTTCTATTTAAAAAAATTAAGTTCCAACGACATTTCAATGGAACCCGAAACGTCGCAATGCTGAAATTATCTTAGATCGATAGTACAGGTAAGAAAATGTAAGGTGCTAAATTTTCAGAAAAATCCTGCGTTCCGTTTTCTATAAACGTCTAACGTGCCATCGACCATGAATCACTTTGTATATGATGTTTGTTTTTATCCAGATATTCATTTATAAAACCATTACATCCAAATGAATACTCTTGTATTTTATTTATTATTTTACAAATTCCTTTAATTCTGATTCATTATTAATTAGAAGAGATTGCGCAGGATTATTGACAGGCGTTGTATCCGATTTGGTATACGGTCTGTTCCCTTTAAAAGCTCTTTGGTTTTTTGAAGGTAGGATCCATTGATGTAAAACTGGCGATATCAAATCGGGATTAATGGTGGCTGGATCTTGAGCTCCCGTTAAGAAACTGACCACCAAACCTACTATAATGACAACTATGGTTCCAATAAAGGTGTACAAATAAAATGAGATCATATAAAGTGGGAATAGTCCTTCAGAAGCTTCAGTACTAGATTTCCAAGATGTTCCAACTGAAGTGCTGCTGGAATAAAAAAATAATTACGAACATTATTCAAACAACTTTTCATTTTAACTTACTGATTCTCAAAAGAAGATATAGAATATCGACTATCATAGATGGTTTCATCAAGGGAAGTCTCGTTAAAGGGGATCCAATTACAACCATCGATATTAAGAGGTTTCTTTGAAAAACGAAGATCTCCCTTTGCAATGGCTAACTGAGCTCCGATGATCATCCAAGCCGAAAAAGTAAAGCTAGTTAATGTTCCAATCATTGCTCCCTAAAATAATAAATTGTCAAAAGAAAATAGTCCGAGAAATTAATTTTTTTTTAATTACCTTATAATTTGCCCATGGAAATAGCATTCCTAAGGTAAAAAGACCTAGAACAGGTCCACAAGAGATTGAATTGAAAGAAATAGCAATTTGGACTAAATGTCCAAGTTTATCAACGGCGAATGCCATTATGATGGTAATAATTCCGACAACCATCACAATCCCTTTTATCCAATACCCTGCTCTTTCTTCAGCACTTTTTCTTGGCAACAATCTGATTATAAAGTCTTCAAAAATTATAACTGATATCGTATTTAAATATGAAGACATAGAACTAAAAAATTAATTAATATAATTTTTGTAATTCAAAATGATGGAATAAATTTTTTTTTTAGTACTAACCTAAGTGCAGCACTAAATAATCCGGCTAGAAATATTCCTGGAAAACCTGATATGGATCTTCCAACATCCATAACAAAAAATGGAAAAAGCTGATCCAGGCGATTTATTCTCTGTTGAAAATAATTCAGATTACTATTTTCGCTTCAAAGTACAAATTTTAATATTTACCTTTGTTGTCAGAGGGTCACAATCATGATATTTTGCAAATAAAAGCATCCCAATCAGCAACACTAAAATTCTACAAAAAGCGACTCCTATGCAAAATATGAGAATAGCTCTAGAATAAATAAAAATTTACAAAGGCACTTATAAGATTTTAAAATCTCTTGCTAAAATTATAATTTCTTACATTCTGGACTTTCTTAATGAAGAGACGGCTAAATATCTTTGCAAATTGGTTTGATTTAAATCTAATGACAAACAATGAAATGCCATTCCTATGAATACATTCCAAAATGTGTTTCTATCTAAGGGATTTGGGTTCATATTGAAAAATTCCAAACGACCTCCCTTTTCATTTATTTCCCATATCGTTTGAGGACTGCCCATTGTTTGGAATCCTAAGAATATTATAACAATTAGTGAGCCCGTTATTATCACCTGCTGTAGAGTATCTGCCCAAATTACTCCTTTAAAACCACCCTAGAATTTCGATAAGAATATGTATTAGTTAATATTTATTTATTTTTTCAAAATTGTTTATCTAAAAATTAATAGATTCGCTCGCTCTATAGATACTCACCACCATAGTATAAAAGATACAAATAAAACTTATTGTTGGAATGATGTAGTAGAGTTTTACACCGCTTACTGCAAAAATAAAATTAACGTGTAATATGAATTATAATTTGTAGACCAATTTTAGTTTAAAACAGATTTATAACAACCTTGATTAAATGCAAGTGAAGGACCATAAATTACTACCGGAATAATCATTATCTGCAAAATTAGATAGACTCATCAAAAAAATTTTAATGGTTAAAATTTACAACTCTAGGGCTAAGCAAGAAATTTTATTGAATCGGAAATTGGATTGAGAGGTACGTAATGTCAGGAAATTCTAATGGTTTTTACACTAAAGTGTAAATAAAAGGGAGAACGCCATTTACACAAAAAATTAATTAATTTTTAGATATTTTTGAAACAACATTTAAACCAAATGTAAAATGATTCCAAAAAGATTTTTAAAATTTCTAGGTTTATTTTTACTTTACCATACATGGTATGGTCAAGTATTGTAAACATGTATGAAAAAAAAGTGGTGTTTTTCCTTCTATTTTTCGAAATATCTAAAAAACGGCTTAAACTAATTTGATTAAAAAAATTGAGTGAAACCATGGTATTTCGTTCTACAAAAAAGCCCTAATAAGTGAACATCGAAAAAATTATATTTTTCGAGATAATAATTGTTTTGTTAAAATGTTTGTTAATCTGTCTGGTTACTGGTTGTCTGTTAGGTAGTTAGTCTGTGCGTTACCAAATTTTTATAGACGTGCTAGCTTAAAAGCTACTGGGAATATCAAAACCTAATTTTACTCGTAGTTTTGGTCCATTGAGATTAAGAGCTGATTAGATTTTGGTGCATATCGACCCAAAATTAAGGGGGTGGAGGAGGGGGTTAAAAATTAAAAATCTAGGTTATTTGAACAAACTCAACCAAATTTTGTATACATAATCAGTGGGACCCCAGAAGACTAAAAATTCAAAAACTAGCCGCCCAAAATGGTGGGGGGGGGGGTCAAAAAATGAAAATCTTGTATACATAATCAGTGGGTCATCAGGAGTCTAAAAATTCAAAAACTAAACCCCCCCCCCCCTCACATGATTATAAATAATTTTAAGGGCCAGGTTGTATGGTAAAGTCAAGGGATGGTCACATCAGAACTCATCAGCTTATCTTATCACACAATTTGAATAATTTCCAAAATTATTTTTATTTATTTAATATGAATTCATTAGTTAGTTTCAGTCACCACTGGTTGACCATTTTCAGTGGTAAATTTCGTTTCAGTTTATGAATTTTATCAAAAAAAATATCTTATTCTCATAATTTGAAAAGATTCTCTTGTGGGAATAGAACACAGCAATAATATATATACAGATATATCATCTCGATATATATATGTGTTTATTTGCATCAAGCAGAAGACAACCTCTTTGTTTCTCTTTGTGAATCAACAACTCTGCTACTCTCGGCAAAACAAAAACTTTTCAATTAGAACACAGCTGTCTCTCTACGAAAAGCTGTGCTAAGAAATCAATTTTTGTTAAATAATCATCCTTGTTGGAAATAAAAACAATATTTCTTACCATATTAAAAGTGCACAGAAAAGAGGCAACAAGTCGAGCTCCGGTTCCAAAGCGTAATTCAAGATACTGTAAATGAATATATTGTTAGTCACACTCTTTTGCTTTTGCTGCTTAAAATAAATAAGGTGTCCAAAAGATACTACTCTGCTTGATAATTTTTTATTTTCTTCTCTTTAAATTTTTAACGAAATTTTATAAGAAGAATGGTGTTTAAAAAAATCTTTAAGTTAAAACTTTTTTATACAAACAAATTTTAAAGAGAATGAGGAAGGTTAAAAAAATATTTTCCAAACAAAGAATGAAATCTTTTTCTGACAAAGGAGATAAAAAAATTCTTTCCATTAAATTTTAAAATTTATTTAGAAATTTACTATTAAATCAGAGTTATATAAATTTAAGTATTCTAATTAAATTGATAGACATTATTTTTTTCTTGGGTTAGATTTGGTAAATATAAAAATATAAGAACACATGAAAAAATGTTCAAATCCCCATCTCGACTTTATATTCTAAGGCAATTCAAAATGAATTATCTAATTTGCATTTACTTACTTGATATATAGATCTCAATTGGAGCTTATAAATAACTGGTAAATAAATGTAAGCCAAAATAAGACCCAGGCAAGGAATTACCATTATTTGTACTATATGTTGGGTACCGTAAAAATATATTTCTGCAGGTATTCCTAAAAATGTTGTTCCAGTTAATTTGCTAAGCATACAAAAAAATATTAGTATTTACTTTATATTTTTTCGTATTAACTTTATCATTAAACATGTATAAATAAATACCTGGCCACTAGAGAAAATGCCACTGGAAATATTCCCAAATTTTTGCCACCAAAGATATAATCAGACGCAGTTCGTACTGTAGGGGGCGGGGGGTTTCACCCCCTACGATTCATCTGGGACAGGCCTCCACTTGTAGAAGGCGCGGGTTTCACCCTCTTCGCT